>CM016617.1:31823325-31857032 GCA_005393395.2 Gossypium australe
ATCTAATTTTTAAATGCGTTTTAATAATTAATATAAATAATAAATTTTTGATATTTTTACTTTCAAACATAAAAATGAAAAGCACCTAAATAACAGTTTTTGTGTTTGGGTAGAAAAATTCTTTCACACCACACTTTGATTGCGCCCTTCATTGCTTTTGCAGTACTTTACTACCGTAATATGAAAAATGTTTGTGGCTAAAGCCATAGCGATAATGCTTGGTTCCTTCCTCATTGATCGCAAAGGATGGTATAATATTATTATCGAATCCGGCTATTCTCGAGCTCGTTATATGCTTAAAGGAAGTGTCATTTATATAAATCTAACCCAAAAAATAATTAATTTTTTTAAATATGAAAATAATTTAAAATTTACAGTAAAAATTGGCAGAGTCAATGTATTTGGTGTCATCAACATGCCACATTAGCAATCGAAATAAAAAATAATAATTTTTTAGTGGAGCCATGTAGAATGGTACCGCTTGTATAAATATTAAAAAAATACTGCGATTTTTAAAAAAATGAAGAACTTTTAAAAGAAAAAACAGAAAATACTGCGATTTTTATTTTTCTTTATTTCCTAATAAAAACAGAAAAAAAGGAAAAATAAATAAACAAAAATTGGAAAAGGAGATAAAGAAAAACAAATAAAAATAACAGAAAAATGAAAAAATGAAAACAGGGACATAGAATTTGGTCGCGTCAAATTATTTGACTCCATGAGAAAAAAGTAAATTTGCTTAAAGCCCCTCTATCGTAGTATTTCTTTAGTATTTATACAAGTGATGTAATTTTACATGGCTTCACCAAAAAATTAATTTTTTTTATCCTGATTGCTGACGTGATATGTTGGTGGCGCTAAATACTTTAACTCCACCAACTTTTATTGTAGATTTTAAATTATTTTCGTATTTTTTAAAAAATAAATTATTTAATGAATTAATTATTTTTTTGGGTTAGTTTTATAAAAAATCCGAAGAAGTGTTAGTAAAACCAAAGATGTCTCTGGTGATATTTTGCTGCAAACTTCAAATCCTGGTAATGTTTGCTTTAATCATGCCTTCATTCTTGTAAACAAAGTGGCAGATTGATTTGAGAAAAAAACTGTTTCTCCAACCTATCCACCATTTTGGCAACGTCTTTTACATGTCCATCTCAAGATTTTGCTGTAATTTTCGTTGAAGTTCAATGAATTATGTTGTCCAATAAAAAATATATTAATAACACCGTAAAAGTATTATAGAAGCTCTTACATTAGGAGTCCTATTATATTTTTTCTTTATTATTAAAAAAAAATTAATCTTAGTAAATTAAAAAAGTATAAAATGACTCTTCCATTACAAATTTTATCCATATGTGCTATTAAGTGATTATTTAGATTTTTTTTTAAAATATATATATATATTTTTTTTTGTGAGTTGTTAACATAGCTACATTTTTAGCATGTACAAACTTAACACGCTCAACTTATATCCATCGCCAACAAACCTCTGCTATTGTTATCGTTTGGGTTATTAAATGGAACCATACCATTTACGTTTTGTTTTGACTTAAATTTTAATGTGTTTCAATTATTTTATTATATTTTGATTTGTTTCGATTAATTGATTTGTGGTGATATTTATTGATCCGTACTTAATAATATAAAAGTTTAACATTTTAAATTAATTCTTAAGAATAATTGTTTTTATCTTTATAATAATTATATTAAAAACATAATTAAATTAATATTTTTTAAGATAAACGAACCTTGATTAAGATAATTCAAAGAGACATAATACCAAAAGAAATGAGGAAGAAAACAGCAAGCTTACCCTGTACACTCTATCTTAGGTCCAGTCTCATCCTTGGTACAGAAGAAAAATTATGTAATAATAAAATAGAAGAGAGACAACATAGAATCATCTTTAATTCATAGTAAGTTGCATAAAGACGACCCTAGCAAGAAAGTGGGTAGCCTTATTTGTGTACCTACAAGTCCAAAGAAAGGATAAAGATTGAAAATGACATTATAAATTTAAGCAATCCCAAGTGAGCGCTCCAAATTCGGAAATCCATCTCTAACACAAACACCACCCATCAATACCGCTCAAAGCCAAGAAGGTGCCTCGCAAACAACAAAGATCTTAGCAAAAGTAGGAGTCATCAAATAGGGCACAGGACCAGGAATACACCTAATAAAATTTCCACTATCGTCTCGCACAACAGCTACCCAACCCGTGGCATTATGCTCATGAAATGGAGCTGCATCAATGTTAAATTTTAGAATACTGATAGTCGACTTAGACCGTTTGGTGTTGATGACAGCAGACGACAGAACTAGTGACTATAGTGTATCGAAAGTTTGACGAGAAAGTAGCCAATGTTGCAGAAAAGAATCAACAAAACCAAGTACATGAGAAGCTGGTGTATTAACTTGTTTCCATAGGAAAAGGTTTCTATAGAACCAGATACTCCACATGATACACAAACAACGACAGGTCACATTGCTATTCGGCTATGAAAACAACAAAAACTATGAGATCCAACACCGAACTATGAGAAATATTAATATCTGCCAAGCGCCACACATCAACAACCAACGAACGAGAGTAAAACTTGCTCAAGGTTCTCAACCAAACCCCGTTATCACATAAAAGAGCAATATTAATTCCTTTATGAGCCTATCTCGCTCTGTAACGTACAAAGCCCCTCAAGCACCTCCAAGTAAACTCTTTGATTTTTGGTGGAAGAGAGCTACTCCATAATCACTACCACGATCCTGACAAAGGTCCATCCAGAATATTTGTCACCGCATCCCTATAGCTCAACTTCACATTATAGTTACCATCCTTCGAGGAAATGCCAAATTTGGCGATCACACGGTCTATGCATACTAATAGGGAACCGCAAGATCCTCCATGCATCATAAGAAGACAATAACCCTTCCATAAGTGTGCCATCCTATGAAGTGCCATCTACATAAAGCAATCCTTGACTTTCATATCCTCAAAGCTTGGAAGAGGAACTAAATCAATGTAAAAATTATCATCGTCACAAACCTAAGGGTCTTTAAATACCTCAATGCATTCGCCATATCTAACCCGCCACCTAATTCTTTTTGACAAGTTTTTGGGTTTGAAAATGCTCTTCCAAAACAAATAATAGATTTCACAACTCTCTGTGGCATCGAGAAAACATCTAGCCTTCAAAAGCTTATTGAAAAAAGAATCATGGTTTGAAATAAATGTCCACACTTACTTGTCGAGCATAGCTAAATTAAAACAGTTGAGATTTCAAAACCCCGTACCTTTAAATTTCTTTGGGATGGATAAGTTATCCGATGAGGCCTAATGAATTTTCTTTCCATCATCAGAGTTTGAACCCCACCAAAAAGAGGTTTTTTTTTTTTTATAAAACTAACCTTAAAAAGATAATTAATTACTTAAATGATCTATTTTTTTTATAAAGTACGTAAATAACTCAAAATTTATAGTAAAAGTAAGTGGAGGCAAGGTGTTTAGCGCCACCAACATGCCATGTCTGCAATCTGGATAAAAAAATTTAATTTTTTAGTGGAGCCATGTAGAATGACGTCATTTGTATAAATGTTAGGGAAATATTGCAATTTTTGAAAAAAAAAGGAGGGTTAAACAATTTTACCTTTTCCTGGTGGAGCCAAATAATTTGACGTCACCAAATTCCAACACCCTACTCTATTCTGTTGCCTATTTAAACACCCTGAATTTTTTATTTTTTTTCATTTGTTGCTTTTTTTTTGATTCTTTCTTTCATTTGTTTGTTTGTCTTTTTTTTTTCTTTATGTAACACCCCAAACCCGGCCCACGAGCCTTGACCGGATCTGGTATGTCACGGAGTAAAAACGTTTTGAATGATTTGGATTAACAGTGGAAATCTGAAAATATTGTTGAAGTTATAAAACAGTGTTTACTAAAACTCAGATGGGTTGATTTGATAAACACGGTTGAGTTGAAACCTTTTTCCTTTGAAACCATTTGATCATTTAAATTTTTAGAAACATCGGAGTTATCGTTAACTTGGTAAATTTTGCTACCCGATGGTAACGTCTTTGAAAACGCGTACGAGTACTTATTTTGAAAACGTTACTTTTAACCGATTGATTTAACAGTTTATAGGTTCATTAGTAATATAATAGAAATAAAGTAAAAGCAACTACTTAAACATCCAAATAATAATTAGCGGCCATATTACAAACCAAATCAAAATTTAGTAAATAATAAACTTTAACGGTGCGAAATAAAATTTCAAGTCCAAGGAACAAGCATGGCCGCCTCGAGTCCTCTCCGGCTCCACCTCCGCGATCTACTCACCTGCAAAATGATATGGGAAGGGGGTGAGTCACCAAGACTCAGTGTATAAATCCCCAACCCGAAAATGCAACTCATACACAAGATATTAGTACGACATGCAAATATGCAACCCAAGCTAGCCATCCATACTCCTTTTTCTACCCCGTGTGGTCAAAACCACTGGTGGTCAAAACCATTGGTGACCGAAGTCACAAATATATCAAGTGATGGGGCCAACCCATCGTGTGGTCAAAACCACTGGTGACAGTCCATAGAGATCATCTCCCTCCTCTCATCAATCCCACCATCATCATGCTCACATAACATGTATCATGATCCCATATATCATGCATTCGTATATAGCATAGCATTTAACAGCATATGATGGCACAACATACATCATAGATCAAGTAATAGGGGACTTACCCGAAATCCAAACTTATGCCCACAAGGCAAAAATTTACTACACGAGAGGTTATATAGCAATATAATAGGCATACATACTCTACCCTGGAAATACAACACCCTATCACTACCCAAGCTGAAACCCTCGGCCTCACCACTCTGTACTTGCAACCTCTGAGTACTCAAAACTTCGTCGGTCAACTGCCTCTCTTTAACCTCATCGATCCAAGACAGTTTTACTCGCAATTCCGCCAGAAGACTACTATCCTCATAGAGACTTAGGTGAGCAAACATTGCTAGCAATTCTGCCACCACTTTACGACTCAAAGCATCAGCGACTACATTTGCCTTGCCCGGATGGTATTCGATAGAGCAGTCGTAGTCCTTCAGCAATTCAATCCACCTCCGCTGCCTCAGATTTAAATCTTTTTGGGTCAAGAGGTACTTCAGGCTCTTGTGATCCGAGTACACCACCGACTTCTCCCCATACAGATAGTGCCTCCAAATCTTCAAGGCAAAAACCACAGTAGCTAATTCCAAATCATGCGTCGGATAATTACCTTCGTGAGGCCTCAACTGCCGTGACGCATAAGCGACCACCTTTCCTTCTTGCATCAACACACACCCTAAACCAGTATGCGATGCATCACAATACACAGTGAATTCCTTTCCTGACTCAGGCTGAATCAAGACTGGTGCTTCTGTCAAAAACTTCTTTAGTTTGTCGAAGCTCTCTTGCTGCTTCTCAGACCACACAAACGGAACTCCTTTTCTCAACAACTTGGTCAACGGTGCTGCGATTAAGGAGAAATTTTCCACGAATCTTCTATAATATCCTGCCAACCCCAGAAAACTTCGGATTTCTGTAACCGACTTTGGTGGTTTCCACTCCAACACTGCCTCAATCTTACTAGGGTCCACCCTGATTCCCTCAGCTGAAACAACATGCCCTAAGAAGGTTACATCCTTAAGCCAGAACTCACACTTGCTGAATTTGGCGTACAACTGTTTCTCCCTTAGCACTTGCAGAACCACATGAAGGTGTGCGTCATGCTCCTCTTCAAACTTCGAGTACACCAAAATGTCGTCTATAAACACGACGACGAACCGATCCAGATAGGGTTGGAAAACCCGGTTCATCAGGTCCATAAACGCGGCTGGTGCATTTGTTAAACCAAAAGGCATTACCAAAAACTCGTAGTGCCCATACCGAGTACGGAATGTCGTCTTATGGATATCAGCTTCCTTCACCTTAAACTGATGATACCCCGACCTAAGTTCGATCTTAGAGAAAACCGATGCACCCTTGAGTTGATCAAACAAATCATCAATCCTGGGCAAATGATACCTGTTCTTTATTGTCAGCTTGTTCAACTGTCGATAGTCTATGCACATCCTCATTGTCTCATCCTTCTTCTTGACAAAAAGCACTGGAGCTCCCCAAGGCGATACACTCGGTCGGATGAACCCTCTATCCAACAACTCCTGGATCTGAGCCTTCAACTCCACTAATTCTTTCGGTGCCATCCGATACGGGGCTATGGATACTGGCGCGGTTCCGGGTAACAAATCTATACCAAACTCAACCTCACGATCAGGAGGTAGACCCGGGAGTTCTTCTGGAAACACATCAACATACTCCCTTACAGTCCGGACATCCCTAATAGCTGCATCCTTAGCTTCCAAAGCGCGAACATGCACTACATATGCCTCACAACCCTTCCTAACCATCTTTTCTGCCTTCAATGCAGAAACCAAATTAGATAGGTAATTTCTCCCCTTACCTATCATCACTACCTCATCTCCTTTCACGGTCTTTAACACCATACGCTTAGCTGCGCAATCCAGGCTAGACTGATACTTTACTAGCCAATCCATCCCGAGAATCAGATTGAATTCCCTAAAAGGTAGTTCCATCAAGTCAGCCAAGAACACGACCCCTTAGAGTTCTAGGGGTACGTTCCTATAGAGTTTACTTACTTCTACAGAGTGACCTAGAGGGCTTAACACAGTCATCTTCTTAGAAGTAAGCTCAAAGTCTAAGTTCAGAGTTTCCACAACGCTACTAGCAATGTATGAGTGAGTCGAGCCAACATCAATCAAGGTGCTATAGGGTACTCCAAAAATCAAAAACATACCGGTTATGACGTCCGATGCGTCGCCCTCCTCTTGACGCCTCACGGCATAGACCAAACCAGGTTGCCTAGCCTCAGTACCACCGGTACCTCCACTCGATGCCCCACGACCTCTGCCAGTACCATTACCTCCCTTTCCTGCACCACGACCTCTTAGTGGCTGTTGGTTATCCCTCCTATTCAGTGGACGTTCCTGACCCTCAGACCTTAGCCTAGCTGCCTTTTTCGGACAGTCCCTTACTCGATGTGTCACGGATCCACATTCGAAGCATCCCCGATTACCATTCCAACACTCCCCCGTGTGAGACTTTCCACACCGAGCACACCGTGGCGGCCATTGAGTATTAGCAGCAGCAGCAGCAGGCCTAGCAGCTTGATCTGACCCACCATACCTTGTCCTCTTCTGCTGGTTTCCAGAAAACCTCGAAGATCCGGAGCTCCTCTTATTCCAGCTCCTATCCTGATTCCGTCTAAAAGACTGCCTGACCCCCTCAGCAACTTTAGCCTTCTCTACTAGAACAGCGAACTCCCGTTCCTGTTGCGGAGCTATCATCATCCTCAGCTCATCCCGCAGCTCATCCTCGAATCTGACACAGCGTTCATACTCAGTACCCACAATACCACGAGCATACCTACTCAATCGGAGAAATTCAGCCTCATACTCTGCAACCGTCTTATTACCCTGAACCAGGTTCAAGAAAGCCTTTCGTTGCGCATCCACGTAGCTAGCTCCTATGTATTTCCTTTGGTAGGCTGCCTTAAAGAATTCCAATGTGAGATCCTCCGCTATCGCTCCATCCCTTACGGTGAGCCACCACTGGTATGACTCATCCCGAAGTAGAGAGATTATACCCTTCAGCTTTTCCTCAGCTGTAAAATCCAGGTCATCCATGATCCTCTCAGTTGATTCCAACCAATACTCCGCCGTACTGAGCGCCACACCTGATACACCCCGAAATATCTCCGCCCCATTCGCTCGGAGTATCTCAGGTACAGATTTTCGAGCTCCTGTACCTCTACCTGCCCCAGCCATCATTTCTAGAACTCGCAGCATAGCCTGCGATACTGACTCGCCCCCCGTCTGATCCTGTTGTCCAACACCAAAAGTTGGGGGTGGTGGTGGCGGTGGTATCTCATTATCAGACCCCTGGCCCGACCTAACGGGTTCTGACACAGCCATCCTGCCTCTACCGCGACCACGACGGTCACGTCCTCTAGAACTCATCTCTTATCGCGCGATCTGTCTAAAAAGTTTTATGAGTTAGTCATTGTTTCACTGATTATTAGCGAAGAAATTTTATGAACGAAGTTTAAAAGTTGTTCTTTCGATCAATCAAGTTTCAAGTCTTCTATTCTAATTCAAAGATACACATTCACTTATTCCACCACCTTTTTGTCCAATTCCTATCCCGGAGTATTTCCGTCATTTGCCCTACAGGGGTATTTTGGTAATAAACCAGGGTAATAAAAAAAAATCTTAATAAATCAAGGGTATTTCAAAATTTGTAAAACTCGGGGGTTCTTTTTGAGAATTTGTTTTCCAATTTGGTAGTGTTGCAAAAATTTTGAAAACAGGGGTTATTTTGGTAATTTTACCACTAGGGGTATTTTTGTAATTTCCATAAATCAAAATTTTTCCGAAAATTTTTGTAAAATAGTTCTCACAAGTTAAAGGGTAACTTTTAAGAGTTTTAAAACTAGAGTTTTTATAAAAATACGGCTAGTACCCTTTCGGGTTTTAGGTATTGGGTTTAGCCTATGAACAAGTCCTCACGGTTAGGGTGAACCGAAGCTACGCACCAGGTAGGATTCTTGCGAAGAGAAGGTGAGTCACTAGGACTGCTTAAATACCAGGCTCTTCCGGATCCAATCCTAGACATGCGCACAAGGGTTACCACATCCTAACTCGGCGACTTAGTCATAGGTTTGTTTAATTAGGCAATTAAAGTCTTATGCGATTGTTGGGGTAAACTAGTCCTAGGGTTCACATACCTTTCATACTATCTACGTTCCATTTCTACCCCTTTACAGGTAATAATTCACACAGAGGTTAGAAATACTTACCCCAGCGGATTGGTGCCGGAGACTCGATGCCATGTTGTTCAAAACAAAACAATTTTCATAATATTTCACAGAGGCCTATCAAGAAAACATTTTTGGGCCTTGGGCCCCTACAGTCGAGTTTTGAACCGGGCTCTGATACCAAATATGTAACACCCCAAACCCGGCCCACGAGCCTTGACCGGATCTGGTATGTCACGGAGTAAAAACGTTTTGAATGATTTGGATTAACAGTGGAAATCTAAAAATATTGTTGAAGTTATAAAACGGTGTTTGTTAAAACTCAGATGGGTTGATTTGATAAACACGGTTGAGTTGAAACCTTTTTCCTTTGAAACCATTTGATCATTTAAATTTTTAGAAACATCGGAGTTATCGTTAACTTGGTAAATTTTGCTACCCGATGGTAACGTCTTTGAAAACGCGTACGAGTACTTATTTTGAAAACGTTACTTTTAACCGATTGATTTAACAGTTTATAGGTTCATTAGTAATATAATAGAAATAAAGTAAAAGCAACTACTTAAACATCCAAATAATAATTAGCGGCCATATTACAAACCAAATCAAAATTTAGTAAATAATAAACTTTAACGGTGCGAAATAAAATTTCAAGTCCAAGGAACAAGCATGGCCGCCTCGAGTCCTCTCCGGCTCCACCTCCGCGATCTACTCACCTGCAAAATGATATGGGAAGGAGGTGAGTCACCAAGACTCAGTGTATAAATCCCCAACCCGAAAATGCAACTCATACACAAGATATTAGTACGACATGCAAATATGCAACCCAAGCTAGCCATCCATACTCCTTTTTCTACCCCGTGTGGTCAAAACCACTGGTGGTCAAAACCACTGGTGACCGAAGTCACAAATATATCAAGTGATGGGGCCAACCCATCGTGTGGTCAAAACCACTGGTGACAGTCCATAGAGATCATCTCCCTCCTCTCATCAATCCCACCATCATCATGCTCACATAACATGTATCATGATCCCATATATCATGCATTCGTATATAGCATAACATTTAACAGCATATGATGGCACAACATACATCATAGATCAAGTAATAGGGGACTTACTCGAAATCCAAGCTTATGCCCACAAGGCAAAAATTTACTACATGAGAGGTTATATAGCAATATAATAGGCAGTCTATGCTAATAAAGTGTGTAAGAGTTTACACACCTGTTCAACCAAAGATCTAAGGAGAAATCTCGAGTCTATGCGATATTACAAAAATCTCGAAACGTATTCCCGTACTGCTCCTACAATCGGTCACTATGGTTAGTATTAAAAAGTCTCATTCGACTAAACTAACCATCCCAAAGGATCAATCGCACTCAAAACAAAATATGGCCCTAGGCCGAATCTTTATTAGCACTTACCAACGCGATTTGAAATCCCGAAAGCCTCTGATTTCCTTAGCCGATTAGCCCCTAAAACCATAGTGTACACTCGGTTATACATGGATACCAAAAATGGCCCTTGGCCGAATATGCTTAACCATTTACCATACTTACCGCAATCCCGAAGTTATCACTTGACTTGTCGAGACCCCTTGAAGAAACAAAACCCGAAATACTCCTTGGTGTCGGCTACACACAAAAGTTATATATAATAAGACACTTATACATATTCAGCCAATCCTTACCAAGGCCTTAACTCATGCTTTCGGCACACCAAAAGAGAAGGAACCCAAAGTCGAATGCCAAATAGAAAATACTTACCCCTAAGCTGTTTGGAGAAACCACAGGAGAAAAGTCGATAGCCCCTAAGAGATTCGGCTATGGCTACCAATATAGGTGAAGTATTCGGTTAACACCAAATGGGAAGATAAAATTTTGAGTACAAAGGGGGGTGATAGGTTCGGCCAAGAAGAACAAAAAGGAGAGGAAGATTTGAGGAATTTTGAGTAAGGTGGCTAGAGAGGATTTAGCCAAGAACTAATTGAAAATAAAAAGGAGAACAAGCCAAATGAATTTCGGCACCTCCAAGTCGATTGTGGATGCCCCTAATGGTGTCCCTATTTCGGCCATGAATAATTTGGGAAGGAAAGAAAAACAAATCAAGAGTTTCGGCCATGCTTCCCATTTTTTTTTTATAATTGCCCATCACCATTTGAAATAAAACATTGTTAATCTATTCTCCCATCACTTAATTCCCCTCTTCCAATAAATAACTTAAAATAAAAAGGTTATACCCATACTCCAGCAGCATATTAAAAGCAACCTATCTTGCTTTCTTCATCCACTGGCGCCCATGTGCAGGCCACAAGTCACGCCAGCAAAAAGAAAAAAATAAACCTCTATTGCTGCTCATGGGTTTCGAACCCAAGACCTCACTGCCGCAGCCCTCTCATAGCGCCCTTAGCCACTCGGCCAAGGCGTCTTTTGTGACATAATCTCATCACAAATTCCTCTTAAGCGTTCATTCCTTGGCTCCTTCATGGATTAACGCCAAAGGCAAAAATAAAACATACCTTGCCTCCATCGTGACTCGAACTCGAGTCCCTACACCAAGGCCCTTAAGTGGCGCCCCAAGCCACTCCACCAAACTGACTTTCATGTCCATAGCCCCTACCAATTACTCTTTAAGACCTTCCTAGCTTAACCCCTTCCTGACGCAAAATAAAACACTCCTATAAGTTGCCCATGTTACTCGAACATGGGACCTTACTGCCACAGTCCCATGTAGCGCCCCTAGCCACTCGGCCAAGGCGTTTTCTTTGGTCTAAGCTCGCCACAGATATTTTTAAAGCCTCCTTCCTTTTTAACGCCAAAACCCAAAATAAAAACGCCCTTTGCTCCCAGCGTGACTCGAACTTGAGTCCAAACGCCCCCAGGCCCTTAAGTGGCGCATGGAAGCCACTTTACCAAGGCGTTTCTTATGCCATAGACTTGCAAAAATATTTTTAAAGTCTCCTTCACCTAGCTCTCCTTCAATGCCAAAAATAAAAACTCCCCAACGCGATTCCTGCAGCTCGAACCCCTGCTTCGCCGCACCATTCAAGCTCCCTAGGTAGCGTCCTAACCACTCTACCAGCTGCTTCCTTGTGTCATGCTTTGCCCCAAATAATATTTAAAGCCTCCTCACTTGGCTTTTTCCTCTTAAGTGCTAAAAAGAAGTTTTTAAAACCTAAGTCGGACCTAGCCCGGGGTTATAACTAGACCCTAAAATATATCAACATACGCATTTCTTCAGGCAATCACATGAAAATAAAATAAATCGCAAACAACCCCTAATTCGGGATGTTACACTTTATTTACTTTTTCATTTTTTTATTTTTCCTTTATTATTGATTTTATAATATTTTAAATGTATATTTTAAATTTTTTATAATATATATTTTTTAAAATTTTAAATACAATTTTTTAATATTATAAAACATTTAAAATATATATTTTTTAAATATATGACCTTTCAAATTTATTATTTGTTTTATAATATTTTAAATATTTTAAAAATCATTTTTTAAAATTGTAAATATAATTTTTTAAAATTATTTTTAAAGATATTTTTAAATCATTTTGAATGGCTCCACCACTTTATTTCAAGTGTAATTTTTTTAAAATATGTTCTTTTAATATAAAAATTTAATATTTAATATTTTATTTTGGTGGAGCCATTTTTTATGACTTCACCTCTTGATTCTCTAGCATATATAGAATGGTGAAATTGTTATGTTTAGTAGGAGAGTTCAAAAATTCCGTTGAAGATGAATAATGAGGTGTTTTTGGTGTACATTCTTTTTCATGGTGAAATTGTAGAAGGTGATGCTGGTTGCGTATTTCAAGGTGGGCAAAGAGTAGGGTTGCGATTCAAAAAAAATTGAAACTGGCAGAAATGAAAAGGAAGATCAATGCGAAAATAGCTATCCGTTGTGCAAGGGCAATGTCCATATTATTTTACAAGTTTCCAATCTCTACAGATCCGTTGAAATTTTATGAGATACAACTGTTAGATGATGATGACTTGGGCACTATGATGAAATATGGTGGTCAATTGGGAGTGAGAACCCTCAACCAGTTGAGTTATTTGCTGAGTTAGCAAACTTAGAGCTTGTTGAGAATGTTAGTGTAACACCCCTATCCAGTATCTGTCGCCGGATTAGGGTTACGGGCATTTCCAAATAAGTCAAAACTTTTGTTCAATCAATTAAATCTTAAATAAATATCTTATTCAAATAATTCAATTATAAACAGACAAATCACATGTGCATAATATATATATACTTAATATACTAAATTAAATCATATTCGATATAATCATCAACGAATACAAAATGATCAAGCAATATACATTTCTTTAATATCATACAACAAAGCAAATACTTCAATCCTCATTTATAATATTTTTATTTATTATTATGATCAAAATCATATGATCGAAAACCTTATCCCATATGACAGAAACATACCAGCTCCTCACCTTATTAAACACACAATTAACTACCTAGCCGAACATACAAGTACACTTATATAAAATTTCATGAATAATACATAGCTCATGCTAAGTTTAAATAGATCCAAATGCTCAATCAAACCAAGCCTTCAATTATAACTAAATATATAAATATAGATATATTTACATATATATATACATCATATGCATGCACGTTTGCCATATTTAAAAGTAAGCTTAAACACCTAGTCATCAAGCATTTTAGTTACATTTGAATACTTCTCAAAAGCCTAGCCGAATACACATGCATTGCATATCATGTTCCATATTTCATAAATGACTAAGGTTAACACACGCATAATTTCCAAATGACACATAAATATCATATAATACCCTTGACTTAAATTTTCAACCCTAAATAAATTCTTAGCTTTAACTTAATGCCCTTTTTATAATATACATTTGAAGGTTAGACTTACCAAAACTCATCCGTACACTAACATACATAATTGGCATGAATTACTTATATCACAACTTCCTTAGTCATCCAAGTATAAACACACATACGCATATTTCACCAAAGATAATTATACCATCAAGCATTAACATTTACAAAGACAAGCCACCTTCACATGGATTTTATACATTATCAAGATACCATTTAAAAACTTAGCTAGCCTATACATGCCTTAAGAACTTTAGTTTAAACACTATAGGTACCAACTTGGGCCGATAGTGTGAATGACTTCAGTGACGATCCCCTGAGCTCGTAGCTTGATTGTAATCTATAAAACGAAACAACGAATACACACAAAGTAAGCTCACTAGCTTAGTAAGTCTTAAGCAACCACATTATAACATTCAAATATCCAAACATTTTAAACAATAAAACCATGACATTGAATATACATGACTTAACTTATAATTCACCATAGCCGAATATCCAACCTCACTTAACCAACCAACTTTCATTTCTTTACCAAGGTACACCATTTAAAGAGTATATAAGACTTATAATCATTTATATCAATATACTTATACAAATACCATTAACCACTTTATTCTTTCATATAACCAATTTCCTCATGTCATAGTTTATACACAATTTCCATCTACTAATTGAATATCACATTTCCTTCACCAATTCATTTACTTATTATCATCACACACACACACACACACACACACACACACACACACACACACACACACATATATAACATGAATATGAATAACACATACCTTGTAGCCGAATTAACAAATTCATTTTCAAATGCTTAGGCTCACTTGATTCATTTCATGTCTTTACTAGTACATAATCTAAGCTTGGAATTTCAACTCACCGGAATAGAACCTGCTAGGCATTAGCCCGAATCTCACATAAAGGCACTAGACCTACTAAACTCAAGGTTTGAAGTTCGAACACCGGCATTTAGCCTGCTAGGCAATAAGCCCGATTTAATTCACCGGCACAAGGCCTGCTAGGCATTAAGCCCGATATAGATCACCGGCACAAGGCCTGCTAGGCTCTAAGCCCGATATAAATCACCGGCACAAGGCCTGCTAGGCTCGAAGCTCGAATATCAACATAGTTAATCACTCCATACTCATTACCCAATACTAAACTCACCAACATCACATATATTTCATATATCAAAATCGAACATGCTTTATTACATCACATTAAACCAAATAAACTCAATCCAACATTATATTACCACATTCGGCAATTTCATATATTTATGCTTATAAATTCAAATTTCAATATTTAGTAGATTCATAAATAATTCTTGGACATATATTTGCTTAAAGACTTACCTCGACTATCGACAGACAACGTAGACCGGCTATTAAATAACCTTCGCCTTTCCCCGATCCAAATCCGTTTTTCTTTTTTCTTGATCTAAACACATAAAAATTCAGCTCATTCAGGTACATTTCATCTCAATTTAGTCCCAAAACACATAAACAAATAAATTACCATTTTACCCCTAATGTTTCACATTTTTACAACTTAATCCTATTTGCTCAAAACACAAAATACACAAAATTTCATTATAACACATAAGGGCCGAATATTCATAGGGACCCTACTAGTCCATTTATTTCATTTATTTTGCATTTTAGCCCCTCAAAAGTTTATTCTTTGCAATTTAGCCCAAAATACTCAAAATTACTAAAATTTCCAATACAAAACATGCTAATCTTTAACATATCATTAATATAAAATCATCAAACATCAAAAACCACAAGAACATGTCAATGGCCGAACATCATTCATGAGTTTATATCAAAATTTCAGCATGGGTCAGCTAATACTCTAAGCAACGATCTCAAAAATGTAAAAATCAACAAAAACCGAGCTAAAATTTATACCTAATTAAACCAAATGGTTGCCAAAAATCAAAGCTTCTTCAACCCCTTTTTCTTTAGCAACATTCAACCATGGGAGAAGTAAAGATGATAGTGGTTTTGTTTTAGTAAATTATAACATATATTATTTATTAAACAAATTACCATACTAACCTTTTAATAATAATATTCATAACATAAATCATAAGGTCATTTAAGACCATTACCGCCCACTATCATGAAAAATGGGCTAATTGCCCTTTTAATACCCCATATTAAAAAGCCACCATCAATTTAGCACATTTCACTATAGTTTACAACTTTTACATATTACGCGATTAAGTCCTTTTGTCAAATTAAACACACAAACGATTAAATTTTTCTACGAAACTTTCACACACATTAATTCACATATAATAAGCACAGAATATATAATTTAAATATATCTTGGACTCAGATTCGTGGTCCCGAAACCACCGTTCCGATTAGGGCCAAATTCGAACTGTTACAGTTAGTCTAATAAGTCAACATTGCAAATTTGACTTTGATTTTAATGTTGGATGGATAGACCAGTTAGAATGTGAAGGGACATCGCAGATACCCAAAAATCCAAATTATGGTGGGAGTTCGTATAACAACCTTACCCCCGATCCTCGTTTACAAATACATCCGAAGGTGATAATAAGCACAGAGGCAGACGTCGGAGAAATGACCAATAATGGTGAAGATTTTGATTAGGACGTTGAAGATTTTAGTGACCCCGATGTTGATAAGGTTCAGGACGATATCGATGATGAATGCCCAGAGGAGGTTGAAAATGTTCACGGCCCTTCATTCAGTGACTTGAGTCGTGGCATTGTTTTACGAAATGAACCTAGGGGCGACATGTTGAACGTATATCCAAATGCAACGCATGCATCCGAGTTCCTTGAGTACACCGATATAGTACCTGCTCATAGATTGGCGTCAAATTCACAGTTGGAGGAGTTGTTTGTTAGGCAACGGCTCGAAAACAAGTCAGACTGTGTGTTTGCCATCAAACAATACAGCATGAAGTTGTCGATTGATTATAAGGTTTCCAAGTCTACACCGACATTATATGTTGGGGAATGTTAGAGAACCGACAATGGGTGTGGTTGGCGAGTTTAGGCTGCATTTATATACAGGTTTTAACAGTGGCAAATACGAAAATTAGAAAGGCGTCATACATGCACTGTCACACGTATGTCTAAAGACCACCGAAAATTAGATGCCAAAAGCATTTGCAACTGTATCATGCCACTAGTGAAAGATAGACCAATCATTCTTGCGTCGACATTGATTGCGGACATGGAAGCCCAATTCCAGTACAGAGTGTCGTACAGGAAAGCGTGGTGGGCAAAAAAAATGGCCATGCAACAATTGTACGATGATTGGGATAAGTCATACAATGAACTTCAGGGTTGGATTTCAGCGATGGTGGAGTATGTCCCAGAAGCTGTCATGGACTTGCAAACATTACTTTATAGAAGCCTGAATGGACAATTGAAATTGGGGAGAAGATTTTTCTGTCGACTATTTTGGACTTTCGGTCCATGTGTTAGGGCCTTCTCCCATTGCAAATTGCTAGTGCAAGTTGATGGAAAGTGGCTTTATGGAAAATACATGCAAATACTTCTGATTGTGGTTGCACAAGACAGTAACAGAAATGTACTATCAATCGCTTTCGCCATCATGGGGTTGGAGAACTTCGACTCGTGGGCATGTTTCATTCGAAACTTGCGGAGGCATGTTATCAGGAAAGACAACATTTGCATTATCTCCGACAGATTGAAGGGCCTTGTAGCTGCGATTCGGCAATCCGAGGTTTCATGGAGGTCCGTCTACTATATTCGTCACATCGCTGTCAACTTCCACAATGAGTTCAATAACAAAGACTAGCGCAAATAAATCGTGAAAATGGGTAAAAATATCGTATTTAAATTCGTATTTGTAAATATTTTGAGTCAATTTCCTAATTTGGATGGTAACGTGTTTTACCGGGAATACATACGTAGGATACGAGCTGGAAACACGTCGATTTAGACATAAGTTGGCGAGGTTAAAGACTGATATGGCGGGGTCCAAACCTTCTCTCAGACAGTGGTTAGGTAGCATGGAGCCGTGGTAATGGGCTCAATATTTTGACGAGGGATATTGATACGGTCATATGACGACCAATCTCGTTGAGGCTGTTAACTTCGTCTTGAGGCCGTTAACTTCGTCTTGAGGCGTACGCGTCACTTGCCATGTTCAGCAGTTTTTTCAGCTACATTTTACAGGCTAGCAATCGTAATGCCAAAAATACGGTTGAAACAAGCAAAACAATTGGAGGCAAAACACGTGCACGTCGAAAATATCAGGGATGCCATGAAAAAGAACGCTCAAAGGGCTAGGCTGGCAGTTGGATCGAACGTGGCCTGAGGCGAGGTGAAGTATGTGTTATTACCAAACATATCAAATGATATTGGTGGTTTCTCTGGGTGATATGAACTCGACTGCCCATGTTCGGGTGATATGAACTCAAATCCTCTATGTCCGGGTGATATGAACTGCTCTGCGACCCATCATAAAAAGTGTCAACCCATTGGTTCGATGTGTTCAAAGGTTGGTCCTCCGAGTCGGGCTCCACCATATGTTGTGTAACACCCCTCACCTGTATTCAACGTCGAAATAGGGTTACAGAGCATTACCGAACATATCACACATTTAAACATACATTTCTAATACATTTTCAAATTTTATATAATCATCAATCAACAACATTCATATTGTCCCTAATACGAGCCTACGAGGCCCAAAACATGCATTCAGAGTGGTTCGAGACTAAACCGATAACTTTAGAAACTTTTAGAATAACTTAGAAAATTTTTCAAGAAACAGGGGACACATGCTCGTGTGGCTCACACGGCCAAAGACATGCTCGTGTCGCAGGTTGAGTGGACATTCGAAATGAGAGCACATGGCCGTGTCCCAACCCGTGTCCGACCCCGTTTAACTCTCTGATTTGGGCCACACGGCCAACACACACGCTCGTGTGACTATACTGTGTGCCCTAAAAATGGCCAAACACGCCCGTGTACCAGGTCGTGCGCTAGGCCGTGCCAAACCTATAGGGTATACTGACTTATGCCACACGGCTAAGTCACACACCCATGTGTGAGACCGTGTGGAGCATACTTATTTGGTTTCTAATTCAACACTAGGGGACACACAGCCGTGTGACATAACTGTGTGTCACACACGGCTGAGACACAAGCCTATGTGGACAAAAATAGGCTATTTTCCAAGCCATTTTACCACCGAAATTGCACAAACCTACACCAAACCAAATTTCACAATTCATGGCATAAAAATAGGCATACAAACCAACTAAATCAAGCCTAAATCATGCCAACTCAATTACATTATCCACAATATACGCAAGTCACAAAATAAGCCAACCCATATATACCAAATTCATATATACATTTCAACTAAGTAAACATTTCCAAACATGTATCATTATGCTCAAATTCACAAGCATATATCTTCTCTATTTTCAACTATTTGACAACCACAATACTTGCTATCAATAAGCATCACAAAACCAACCTCAATCACATAATATAAGCTATATACACACATATATATACATAACCAAACCAAGGAAATTAAGCCAAATTTCATGGTTATATATACAAACCAAACTATAGACATTTACAATCCAATTAAGCCAATTCAAATGGCTAAATTCATTATCAACTTATATACCAAAATGGCCCAAGTTCCTATACATGCCATATATTCAAAAAACATAGATTCAAAAGTACCAAAACCATAGCTTGATCGTGTGACGAAGTCTCCGACGATCCCCGAATCTGAACTAGCTTTGAAATCACTATAAAACACGGTAAAATAAACAAAGTAAGCTTTATAGCTTAGTAAGCTCGTATGAAATAAACTCAATGTAATCATAAATACACAATTCAACAAATTGAATATATCAATATGTAGCTCATATTAACTAACAAACCCTTCACATCCTTAAATCATAAGATTATATGCAAACTTCACAATTTCTTCGATTTAAAGCTTATACGGTTCATGTATATACCTGTACCATCTCGTATCAATCTCATTTTCAACCACATTTTTTATTTACCCATTGAACCATTCGAAATACTATCGGATACTCAGGAAACTTGCACCGAAGTGCCACATACATAGCCAACGCTATCTCAATCTCATATCACATATATGCTCACTTTCGAGCTATCAACGGGCTTGCTCACAAGCTGTCAGTCAAGACGTAGCTACACGGTGCTGCTCACACAAGCTGTCAAGTAACTGCAACACATGCCGACATACGTAGCCACTGGTAGAACGTACAAGGCCAGCACCCGAATCACATAATCACAATAACCCCTAATGACATGCCATTCATATCCTATTCTATTCCTAAGGTTCAACAGGGATTTCCAACGCTGAATCGTCGTCGAACATGTCCGTAGTCTTGTATTCATAGTTTATGCAATATCAAAGCATTGAAAATACATTTATAACGAAACTTATTACATACGAACTTACCTCAAATGTAAAAACGATGAAATAGGTCGATTAATTGAGTACTTTATTTTTCCCTCGATCTAGATCTGAATTTCACTTTTCTTGATCTATATGTAATCAAAATTAACTTATTTAATAATCTCTCTATTCAATTTAGTCCAAAATTCATGTTAAGGTACTTTTACACATTTGCCCTTAATGTTTCACATTTTTACAATTTAGTCCTTATTTCATAAAATCACAAATTCATGAAATTCAATACCAAACCATGCTAGCTGAATTTTTCTAGTACACATATCAGCCCATATTTTTCATTTATTTCACATTTTAACCACAATTTTTTTATTTCTCAATTAAATCCCTAATTTGCATTTCACTAAAAATCACTTAACAAAACTTGTGTAACTATCATCAATCATTCATAATCTATCATCAAACATCAAAATATACACATATTCATCAATGAAAAAGCCCTAAAACCTTAGCATTTTTTCAAATTAGTCTTTGGGCTAGCTAGATTAAGCTGCAACGATCTCAAAAACATAGAAATCATTAAAAACGGAACAAAAATCGTACCTAAATGGACAACAAAGCTTTGGCCGAATATCAAGCCCTAACCATGGCTTTTTCTTCTTGATTTTAGGTTAAGGAATAACATAAAATATGATGACCATTTGTTGTATAATTAATTTATTAACATATATTTACAATTTACAAAAATAACCTTATTATAAAACCATTTAATATCATCCATTTTATGTCCATCTTTGTCTACTAAATATAATAATGGTCTAATTACCATTTAAGGACCTCCAATTTAATGTTTTATAGCTATTAGACACCTTTATCTAATAGAACTCAAGTTTTAAACTTTACGCAATTTAGTCCTTTTTATCAAATTAAACATTTAAACGATAAAATTTCTTAACAAAATTTTCACACAAACATATTATCATGCTGTAGACCTTAATTTAATAATAAAATAAATATTTTGACTTTGGATTTGTGATCCTGAAACCACTGTTCTGATTTGACCAAAAACGGATTGTTACATGTTGATCCTCTAGCTACCCCATGTGTTGACTTTCACGTCTGTAGTCGTGATCCGGTATTATCATAAGTTGTCCACCATATAAATAAGCACATCATCAAGTCATGTATCACTACATGTATTCAGTCGAGGGACTGAAGTCAAACATGCAGTAGTGCATCTTAGACCGCCTGTCTTACCAGGTATTCCATAATGCTACATAACACTGATGTTCTATGCTCTAATCTATTGTATGTTTCCCCCTCATGGTCTTACCGTAAACATCAACAAATTGTTATGGCTCGACTGACACAAATTGTCTACACCCAAACTGTCGCATAACTCGATCGGCTTTGTACCACTCAACCGTTGAGAAGTTGAGCACCGGCGTGTTAATGCACAACACGTGGGCTTCGGCGTGAACCCACTGAGGAATAAGTGTTGCAGTGTTCGATGCAGAATACGACATCCACAAGAACTGTACAATATAACATAATGAGTCAAGTTAAATCACATACTGCAAGTGGATAAGTTAAATCAATATTACTTAAACCATATTAATATATATTACTTTTGCTCCGGCGGACGCCTCTATCATTTTGCGGTAAATGATTAATGTTTGGCTCGCATCAATTCCTAGAGACGTGACCCATTTGAAACTGAAACAAACACGTTAGCAGTTAAACTTGGAAAAATATTATCCACATTTATGAGTCGTTAAATGTTAAGTATAATTTTTTTTTACCTATTTACAAAGTGACCACGAATATGGTTGGTGCCTAACAGCCGTGTAACACCCCAAACCCGGCCCAAACGCTACAACCGGATCTGGTATGTCACTAAGAAAAATTTTGTAAAACATATTGTATTTTCGGAAAAGCCCAAATATAATTTATATAAATCATGCCTTTGTAAATAAAACCCAAACTTAATTGCATGCCTTAGTTTAAGTAAAATAAATGTTTCCAATAACTAAAAACAAAAATAATTTAAACACATAATAAAAGGAAATAAAACTAGTGGCCCATGGCCTTATTACATCGAAGTTTAAAATCCATTAATCAAAATACAATATAAAATAATTAACTTGAGTCTTTTTTTCCAAATCCACATATTCTTCTGCATGGCCACCTTGCGTTCCTCTCCAACCCGGTCCGAAGCACTAGGTATCACCTGAAATGTTAATTAAAAGGGTGAGTCGCGAGACTCAATGTGCAACCCTCATGCACCACCAGATTTTGGGCTTTAGGCCCATAAAATAGATTAAACAGTTCAACATATATATAATAACAAAGAAACTAATATGCAAGCCCAACCCCAAAACCTAAGTGTCCATCCGCTACTCGCCACCGTACCAGCCAAGCACACCATTGGGGATTTCTACAATCAACCCACACCGCTACACGCCTTGATGGCAGTCTTGCTGCTCATCATCAGATCTTGGCCAAAGCCACTACAACAGATCACAGCAAAGGCCGCTACAACATATAACAGATCACGGTAAAACCGCTACAACGTATAACTTCCTCCTTTAGCAAACCCAACCCATGCAATCATAAAATCAGTATACTTTTATCATATAAAGTCAAAACATTCACTGACCTGGTGATTTGCTTCACCCTCTTCGGGTTTCCAAAATTAAACCGAGATTCTGGCATTTATCACAACATATAAACTTATAAACATGCATTTTATAAGCAGATCTAGATGATGGGGAAGTATTACACACCTATTATCGCGAAATCCAATATCCCTAGTCGATAACCTTGTTATCCGGATCTACTACCCTCAGTGTAAAGTCTTGCTCAAAAACTGGAAAAACACATGAAGACTTAGCCCCTTCTACAATCGGCCAAAGTTAATTAATCCCAAAATATATGTTAATACTAATAGATCCCCTACCTTGAAATCCCGAGAATCCTTAAGAAAATGTCACCTTCTCACCTACATTCGGCCAAGCCCAAAATATTAAATCAATCCCAAATAACATTCGGCAAAAGAGGAAAGAACAAGAAAGTGGCCATTTGGCCGAACCTACCCTATCCTACCTTCGGCTTTTCCCACAAATCGGCACCACTGATCACTGTAAAACAGATTCGGCTTCTAGGAATAGAGAGGGGAAATCGACAGGCCTTAGAACAAATGGTTCAGGTTAGCAACTTAATGAAAAAGAAAGAGAGAACCCGCAGGGGAAAAACCTTGAAAACTTACCAAACTTAAAGGGGAGTACTCGGCTTATGGTGCACCTTCGGGAAAAATCCACCCTTGTAGATTCTGCTATGGGAAGAAGATGATATGCCCAAGGAGTATTTCGGCTTTTAGAGAGTTTTCGAGGAGAGGAGAATCAACTAGGGAGTTTCGGTTTTGGAGAGAATTAAAGAGAATGGGAGAAGAGAGTTTCAGCTAACTAAGAAAAGATGTTGAGGAAGAAAATAGGAAAAATGAAAGAAAGATGAACACTTGGCTACTAAATTTCGGCATATCATACACACACCCAGAGTTGGAGTTTCGGCCAACTCTCCCTCCTCCTAATAGCTTTTATCTTTCTTGTTATCTTAATCCCTTATCTCCTTAGCAATAGCCCTATATCCTCTCTTCCTATTATCAGCACTTTATCACTAAAATAAAAGAATTAAATCCCCTAAATTTTAGCAAGTGTGCTGTCCTCCCCCTTCCCTCCTAAGTGCTGAATTTTGTCTTAAAATTTGGGCCCTAAGTAGCCCTCACTTGGCCCAATCCTTCCCTTAATGACGCCACCTACATGCTCCCCTTACAACTCTTCGAAATTTTTGGGCCACAAGCCCACCTTGCAATTTAAACACAAATATCTATTAAAATAATTTTCTATAGCTCTTTACTAAAACCAACCCAGGTTTCAGCCCAAACCTGAGCCCCCTTTTTGTACCTTAAAGTCTCAAATTAACATTTTAAGCGAGCACCACATAAAATGCACAAGCCCTTAAATTTAGGTTGTTACAAGCCGTTAGAAACGGCATCCTGTATAGAGCCCAGGACTGCAGTAGACCCAAACAACCAACCATGTTACTAACCCCATGTTTTGTTGCTCAGCAAAGCTCACGGTACAATATGGCCAACACTGTTGGTCTCCAACTCTCAGTACCGGTATGAGAGAAATGCTCCAATAGAGGAAAATACTTTAAGTGGACCCTATTAGACGTGTTGTCCGACATAAGTACCCCCCGATCAACTACATAATATAGGCTCGAGCAGCACACATCACCTTATGCTCTGTGGCGCTATTCGATAACTCCTTAAAATTTGCTCAATCATGCCAATGTCAAGCATGTGAAATTTTGTTCCCCACCATTAGGGAATTGTCCAAGAAATCTATGGCATAGTACTGAAGGTTCCAACACTTTGCTTCGGCCCGTGACCACAGCACTGCCAACTTGTAACCCAAGTTGCATAGCGACGTCTTCTAATGTGATAGTGCACTCCCCCCACACAACATAATGAAGGTGTGGGTCTCCGTACACCACCGCTCAACCAAGGCGGATATTAAGTTCGCCCTCAGGTCAAACATTCGGATTAACGCGATGTCCCCAAATCCCGCCAACTATAAGTATGGCATGACCCGCTCATCTAGATCATACTTTGGAAAATAAAACCGCGACCTCAAAACTTGATACCCATCCTATATGGTAAAATTTTTATAAAAATATGATAAATTATCTATATAATTTAAACATAAAATTATATATTGAAGAGTAAAACTGAAAGGTTGAGAAAACAAAAACATCACACCTGTACTATACCAATGTAGCCATTCTAAGTATTTTTTATTTAAGTTAAATTAAATGAGAAATAAAATATTAATAATAGAATGAAGATTTGTCATAAAATATTGATAATTACACGTAGAGATCAAATGTGATTATTATGTCCTAATCATAGTTAAGCATTAAAACAAAAGGCAACCATATAACTACAAAAAGCACATTAAATAAATAATAATAATAATAATAATAATAATAATAATAATGTCCTAAAACAATAGGTGGTATGGGTAAATATAAAAAATAAAAAAAATTTATTTTTATTAAACTGATATCTATAATAATACATAGAGTTTTACATATAATATAAACTAGGCATATTCAAACTCGAAAATTTATCTTACATACGAGAACTTTTATAAAAATATATATATTCACTCGTTAAAGACAAATGTAACTTTTTTGTACTCCATAAATGGAACCAAGCACGGTAACAATGCAAAATTAAACAGAAATGTCGTTATATTAAAAAAATAGTATATAAATTTATGCATGTGTCATAAATTAAAAAAATTATAACTAACACGTAGAGTTCAATTTCATGCAAAAAAAAAAGAGTTAAAAAGAGATAATAACAACCAAATAGAAATTAATTTCATGCAATCAAAACACGTTGAGCAAAGTAACATTTAGCAAGAAAAAAAATGAGAAACTAAAACGAATTTTTTTATTTAATTTATAATTAATTTTACTGTTTTATTGATCCTCGAGGAAGTGTGATCCGTATTTACTTCGGAAAATATTTTGATATCTGCATAATTTAAAAAAATTACATAAATTAAATATAATTAATTATTATATTACAATAACTATAAAATATAAAATACAATTTACAAACTATAAATAACTTACTATTTTTTTTCTCTTTTCTTCCTCCATTCTACAAAATATTTGAATGGGGACCCAAACCCCACTTTCTTAAATAGGATATTCTTCTTTTCCTCTTTTTTTTTCTTTTCTTTTTTCTTTTTAAAAAAAGACTGACAATTATTAAGCTAATGAATAGTCACATCACTGACATGATGTAACCGGTCATAATATATATTTTAAAATTTTTAATATATATTTAAAAAAGCCATAGTTTTTTTTTAACAAATAAATCTTTTTTTTCCAATCAATTCAATATTCACTTTTTTTCTCATTTTTTCAATTTTTTATTGTTTGGCCTTCTGTTTTTTTATTTCCATTAAAAATATCCCTTTAATTTTCTTGATTTCACATTACATAAATTATTTACATTTTTTTATAAAATTAATTAATTACATTAATTACCTATTTTTTTGATAAAATACGTAAATAACCTAAAATTTACAGTAAATATACAAATATATAAAAATATTATAAAAAATGAAAAAAATAATAAACAAATAAAAAATAGAATAAACAAATAAAAAATAAAGGACAAATAAATAAAAAACTGAAAAAGTAAATAAAGAAAAACAAAATAAATAAATCGAAAAAGGACAAAGAAATGAAAGAATTAGAAAAAGCAACAAAAGAAAAAAAATTAAAAAATTCAGGGTGTTTGAATAGGCAGGAGAATGAGCTAGCGTGTTGAAATCTGATGGCGCCAAATTATTTGGCTTCACTAGAAAAAGGTAAAATTGCATAAAGCCCCCTATATTTTCAAAAATCATAGTATTTTCCTAGTATTTATACAAGTGGCGCTATTCTACATGGCTCCATAAAAAATTAATTTTTTTATCCAGATGAATGACGTGGCATGTTGGTGGTGCCAAACATTTTGACTCTACCAACTTTTACTATAGATTTTGATTTATTTTCATATTTTGTTAAAAAAATAGATCATTTAAGTAATTAATTATTTTTTAGAGTTAATTTTATAAAAAAAAAAGCCCCAAAAAGAATTTATCATCTTCTGCAACAGGGTTTTTTACCAAAAAAATACAAAAAAATAAAAAAATTTCGAAAATGGTATAGGAAAATAATTATGTACCAAAATGGTACATCCAGGGTGGTCACGCCTATGCCAGAGGCGGCACCACCCTGGTCTTACACCCACTAAGTCAAAAAAAATAAACAGTGAAAAGAAAAAAAAACTGATAAAAACTGGAAAAAAATGGCTGAGCGACGTGACATGACCCTGGTGGAGGGTCTGCCACAGGCGGCACCAAAGGTGCCAGTGGCAGAGGCGGCACTGCGATGTGACCCCTCATGCATGCCATTTTGGCTTTTTCTGCCGTTTGGGGACCTTATAATGGTCTCCAATTTCAGTTTCAGGTAACACGAAGGAGAAGAAAGAAAAGGAAAGGAGAAGAAGAAGAAAAAGAAGAGAAAAAGGAGGAGGAGGAGAAGGAGAGGGCCGGAAAAAGAAAAGAAAAAGAGAGAAAGAGAAAGGAGAAAGAAGAAAGAAAGAGAAGAAAAAAAATTAAAAAAGTAGGTATAATTTTTTTTAAATAATGGATGATATTGTTATTGTGTTGATTTGTTGTTGTTATTATTAGTTATTATTAGTCATTAATATTCTTAGTAAAAAATCCTAATTATTATTTTAGTTAGTATTATTGTTAGTCATTAATATTGTTAGTAAAAAACCCTAATTATGATTTTAGTTAGTATTATTATTAATATTGTTATTAAGAAACCCTAAATATTATTATTATTAGTTATTAATATTGTTAGTAAAAAACCCTAATTATTATTTTAGTTAGTATTATTATTAATATTGTTATTAAGAAAGCCTAAATATTATTATTATTAGTTATTAATATTGTTAGTAAAAAACTCTAATTATTATTTTAGTTAGCATTATTATTAATATTGTTATTAAGAAACCCTAAATATTATTATTAGTTATTAATATTGTTAGTAAAAAATCCTAATTATTATTTTAGTTAGTATTATTATTAATATTGTTATTAAGAAACCCTAAATATTATTATTATTAGTTATTAATATTGTTAGTAAAAAATCCTAATTATTATTTTAGTTAGTATTATTATTAATATTGTTATTAAGAAACCTTAAATATTATTATTATTAGTTATTAATATTGTTAGTAAAAAACTCTAATTATTATTTTAGTTAGTATTATTATTAATATTGTTATTAAGAAACCTAAATATTATTATTACTAGTTTGTTAATATTTTTAGTAAAAAACCCTAATATTATTTTAGTTAGTATTATTATTAATATTGTTAGTAAAAACCCCTAAATATTATTTTTTTATGTGTCGTTTATGTTTGTATAAATAATAAAAAAATTTTATTTATTATGTGTCGTTTATGTTATGTTTTTGTCATATTATTTTTATTGGCATGTTATTTTTTAGTAATTTAATATAAATTTCTTGTTTTTTATGTAGGTAAAAAATTAAATATTTGAGACGGTAATGGCTCCATTGATTAATACAGATCCTCACATATCTGACGCAGCTAATAATATGGTAATGTATTGTTATTTATTAATGGCGGGTTATATTAAAAAAATAGCTACATAATTTAGGAAAATAAATTATGTTATTATAATTATTTTTTGTGATTTAACACTGCTAGGGCTCGTATTGTGTATTAAGGGGCCGAGTGAATGGCTTAGGAAATCTCCAGGATGAACGACTGATGCCTTATTTAGAGCAAACTGGATTCGGGTCAGCAGCACTGATCCGGACGTTTGATCTGCGGTATGATTTAATATCCGCACTAGTCGAATGTTGGCGTCCAGAGACCCACACTTTTCATTTCCCCCGTGGAGAGTGCACAGTCACTCTAGAGGATGTTGCAGCGCAATTTCGGCTCCCAATCAACGGGAGTCCCGTAACGGGCATCAGTGCGGTAGCTTACCCATTTGCACTTTGTCAGAGCCTACTATGAGTCTTGTACGACAATAATGAGGAAAATATTTCGGGATTGAAATTTACATGGTTGAAAATGAGGTATGAACACTTATCAGCTAATGCCACTGAAGTCGAGTTGATGTGCACTGCTCAAGCATACATTATGCATATCATAGGGGGTGTACTGATGCCCGAT
The DNA here is from genome assembly GCA_005393395.2 of Gossypium australe. Taxonomy (NCBI): domain Eukaryota; kingdom Viridiplantae; phylum Streptophyta; class Magnoliopsida; order Malvales; family Malvaceae; genus Gossypium; species Gossypium australe. The sequence continues at coordinate 31,852,376 of CM016617.1, forward strand.
GCAAACAATAACAGGGTTCATATCATGTACTTACCTCTATTAGCTGATTTGAGTAATGCTCGCTCTTATAGTTGGGGCTCCGCAGTTCTTGCGGTGTTGTACTGTGAGCTTTGTCGCTGCCGTAGACATAGGCGGATGCCTTACATTATTGCAGTCGTGGGCTCTTTATCGGATGCCATTCTTGGCATCAGCTAGTCACTAGCCATACGCATATCCACTAGTTAATAGGTGATAAAATATAACTTGTTATTAATTGACAATTTCTTTATATTGATACTATTGTAACGATACTATATTGACTTGAAATTTGTTTTTGTAGATGGAGTATTTATCTGGGTATCGGGAGGTCGTACACTGTCCCGATATATCGACTTATGATTGAACAACATGCCGGGAAAGGGGTAACTGATTTCAATATTCGTGACGTGTTACTTTGTATATCTTACTCACACCGTGTTAAATTTTAACAATGTTATTAATCGTGCAGTTTATATGGATGTCATATCGTCTGCCTACATTCACTCTCATATGTGGTGCACCAATGCACCAATTATCAATTTCAATGTAGTCTAGTGGTACCATGGGGATCGAGTGCTGCGACAGTTTGGTTGCGTCTAATATATCTCGAATTCGTCATGCGAGGTGGGAGAGGTTCACTGCATGAACAAGAGAGGGAAACATGGATTGCATTGGGGGGTTAAGCACCAGAGATTTATTACAGTGTGGAATGATTAGATGACTCGAATACCTCAGATGGATATGTCTTTCGATTTGCAACCTCCATTAGAGTACATACAATGGTACTCTAGTATGGGAAAGCCATATATACTTGGAGGGCAGTCGACTGTAGTCCCCCCACACATGTAGTGACATGGGTCATACGAGCTAGTGGTCGATATGGAGGCCGAGCCAGCGGCAGATCCTGGTCCCGAGCCGGAGCCCGAGCAATCACATTCATATTCGGATGCACATTCGTATCGTCCAGATGTGTCGGGCAATGACTACTTCTCGGGCTCGTCAGGGGGTGGATACCATTATAGGTTTGATATATTTGGATCGTACCCACCGCAGTACAGCACTCCCGGATCGTATCTATTGCAGGACACCAGATCTTCTGGGTCGTATCCACTGGATCATGACACTCCTTCTGGCTCAAGTTCATCAATACCATACAAGCCACATGATTTTTCTGCCATGTTTAGCACACCCCCACCTGGGCCTGAAGAGGATGTTGGTCATCGCGAGCAGCCACAACGTGAACGTCGACCTCCACAGAAGTATACCCTTAGGACCACACCATCGAACCATCAATTTTAGATGTTTCTAGCGGTATTGGTATAACTCTAGTTTGAATTTTTTTTATATTACAATGTTTGTACTTTTTTTGTATAAATTTAATTCGATTAATTAGAACTTTACAATTTGAAACAAAATTTGACCATAACGCAGAGTAGATTAATTTGGAGATTATAACATTAAAACACTAATACACATTACAACCGTAATAACCCAAATTTCAGCGATGTTAGAAATAGTGGTTCGAGACCACCAAAACCGACAAATGAACTACTAGATTATATTATTTAATATTTATGAGCCAAATGTAGCTTTTAAAAAGGTTTTTGAAATAATAAATTGTATTTTACAAAGATTTATTTGGTCAAGAAATTGAGAAAAAGAAGTATCAAAATCTCGGTGTTATAAACCGAGCCATAAATATTATTGAAAAAGCATGTAAATGATGTGTTTTTTTTATATAAATTAAATACATTAAAACATAAGCTCAATTCCCACTCGATCGTGACGATTGTCCAACATGGTAGTTTTGTTGCGGGCATTTACTTCGATTATGACCACCTAACCTGCATAATCCACAACACTTACCGTCGGATTTCTCCCTAATGTCTATTTCATTACGGATTCTGGATAATTGTGGACGACCTCTCGAATTCCTGTGTAGCTCTGTCTGGGACAAGCTCGAAAGTCGTCCAAGGCACCTCCCACGTAGACAGGCCAGTCAGGACGGGAAACTCATTTTCCCAAACACGCAACGTGTGCTCGAGTGTGTACACATCATCGACAAATTGTTCAACATTAAGGTTCACTTTAGCACACGCTGCCACGACATGTGCACACGGATAATGAAGTGTTTGGAACCTCCTATATTCGCACCGTCTATTCCGGAGATCAAATCCATAGGACCTAGGTGGTATACCGGGTCGACGACCGATGGACTCCGTAACTCGAAAAGTTTCCAGGCGTCGTGAATATATTTCTACAGTCATCGACCTCGCAATCCGACAGTTTGCAATCAATGCATCCCTGACATCTTCGACAAACACGTGTCCTGCCTCCATCTGGTTGACTTGTTGTTCACCCATTCTTAGCATCAAGGTTGCCAACCTGTAGAATGTACTCGAGAAGACAGATGAAATGGGAAGATGTCGTATTTTCAACAACACAGCGTTGACCCCCTCCACCAAGTTTGTGGTCATTTGACCATAACGAAAGCCCTCGTCAAAACTTTGAGCCCATTGTCAAGGCTCCATTGTACCCAACCACTGTCGAAAAGATGTGTTCGTTTGACCTTCCATGTCACTCTCAAGTCGAGTCATTCTTTTGCATAAAATATGTGGCTCTAACTCATACGCTGTATATGTATTAAGAAAAGATAAGTTACAATAACTAGATAACATAAAACATTAAAACTTATATTGAAAATATAAGGTTATCCTTTACCCATTTTCACCACTTGTCTCTTTCAGTCTGCATTCTTATAATCTCGAAGAAAGTTAGCCGCAATGTGACAGATCTAGTAATCGGATCTCCATGGCACACCGGAACGCCTAATTGTGGCAATTAATCTTTTCCCTCTATTGGAGATGATGCAAATATTATCATTGCTAATAACATACCTCCGTAGGTTGGTAAGGAAGAATTAATTGCCATCGGGAGCACGTTCCTATTGCCATCCTGAGCAACCGCAATAAGTAGGACCTGTGTATATTTTCCATATAGCCAAGTCCCATCCACATGCACAAACGGCTTGCAGTGTGGAAATGCCCGCACACATTGATCAAACGTCCAGAACATCCGATGAAAAATTCTTTTCCCCGACTGTAATTGGTCATCCAGGTCGTAATAAGGTCGTGTCTGTAACTCAATCACAGTCCCTGATACGTACTCCCGCATAGTAGCTATCCATCCCTGTAGCTCGTTATACGACGAATCATAATCCCCATACAATTGCTCTATTGCCATCTATTTAGCTATCCACGCCTTTCGATATGATACTCGATGCTGGAATCGTGCTTGTATTTTGGCAATCAATACCGAAACTTTAATGGTCGGCATGTCATTCACCATTGGCATGATACACGTACAGATAGTTTTGGAATCAAGTTTTCGATGATCTTCTGTCATACGTGTTGATGTACATGTGCGAGGTCCAACAAATTTTCGTATCTCCCACATCTGCGAATTTTGAATGAATGCAGCTCGTACCCACCAATTACAGCCTTCCGCTACCTTCCAACACTCCCCAATATATACCGTCGGTTTAGACACTGCGACTTTGTAATCCACTGATATATTCATGCTATACCGTTTAATAGCATATATGCACTCTTCTTTACTTTCGAATCTCTAGCATACGAACAACTCCTCATGATCAGAATTTACGGACAACCGGTGAGCAGGAAGTATTTTAGGGTACTCCGGGAATTCAACTACATGTGCTGCGTCGGGGTCTATGAGCGACATGTGTGGCCCAGGATTATTGTGTATCATAATACATCGCATCTGGTTCCCGACCGAAGACGCGTTAATGTTTCCATCGTCATTCACATCTTCATCGTCAATATCATCAGGTATATCGTCCACATCGGGATCACTGTCACTCTCGACCTCTCACTCACAATGATCACTACTATCATATCCATCATCACCAACCACATCAATATCGGGTGTAATATTAAGATCGATATCGATCCCATGTATAGTTGATTCACTATCAACGTACGATATTGGAGGCACAATGCACGGTTCTTAAGCTCCATGTTCTTCACCATATGCATTGATGTCTTCATTTTGCTCAATACCGGCTAACTCAGCAAATAAGTGAATAAGTGCATTTTTGTTACTCCCATTCCCATTCCCACAGTAAAGAGCGATCATTGTCTCCACGTCTTCGTCGTCTACAAGTTCCATTTCGGTGAATTTGATCGGATCTGTTAAAACTGGAAACTTGTAGAAAATTATCGAAATCCTTCTCCCACAACGTCTAATAATTTTTGTGTTAATCCTTCCCTTCATATCATCCAACGAGACATTTCTATTAAATCTCATTGCTATTTGTTACCGACATTCAAATATGCATCCAACGATTGTTGTCAAGATGATTCCATCGAAATAAACGCATATGAAAAACTGATCATCCATCTTCAATATTCAATCTGTTAAAAAATAAACAAAAGATCACAAAACAATTTCGAACAGTAAATAACTTACTCAAATAAAAAAATTAACGTTTCAATATGTATTTTTTTTCATTCAAAAGCTCATACTATTTCAGTTATCATTTTGTACATAAACAACTTTATCTTTACATTTAACCACTTAGTTTCATTTTCTTCCATCTCCGATCTCTTCTTGTATC
>CM016617.1:34413513-34684430 GCA_005393395.2 Gossypium australe
CTCAATGCACCGGCACAATGATTTTTGATAAGGGACCAGTGACAATATGAATTTGATCGGCCCATGGATACAGAATTGCCTGAATCCTGTCAAGGAAGTTTAAGCCAAGCATATAATCGAAATCATCTAATTGGATTACCTCAAATTCTTCCTTGTCTTTCCATTCGTTGATTTGTAGCTCCACATTTCGAACAGTTGGGGCCTCCTCGAAATTTACCATCTTGATCTTCTTATTCGATTTCTTAATCGAGAGACCAAGTTTCTTCGCAGCCTTTTCTGATATGAACAAGTCTGATGCTTTCGTATCAACAAAAGCACCCTCTTCTGACCTGCAATGTTGATGTCTACAAACATCAACCCTTCTCCACCATCCCTTTTCTTAGGAATGAGCACCATCGAATTGACCCTCGATGTCTTTTTCTCAACAGGCTTCTTTTCCTCCGGCTCATCTTTCTTTTTAATAGCCAAGATTATCGATTTTTTCGGATATTTTCGTGCCATGTGTGGTCCTTAACAAAGGAAGCATTTTATCTTCTTCCCATTGTCCCTTGGGTTGTTGGATCCCCACTTCGCATCTCGTGGTTTTCCATTTCCACTAGTGCTATCGATATTGTTGCCATCATCATTATGTCCCTCTTCATCTTTCTTATGGTTTCTCTCACCATTGCCCTTTCTATTGGGCTTAGATGACTCGAACTTGTCTTTCGTTGGACCAAGCTCAACAAAGGACTCTACTTCGGCCATGGCTACAGTAAGTTCGGTAATTCATTGCCTACGCAACTCATGCTTTCCCACAGCTTTAACCTATCCTCAAACTAATAGCACGCTTCGCTCAAGTTAGAGATTTGAAGCATCAACTCGCTAAATGCCTGAACCTACTTCTAAATAGTGCCTTGTTGCGTAAGACGACACAACTTAGCCCGAGCCTCATTCTCAGCATACTGTGGGTAAAATTGCTTCTTCAACTCTCTTTGGAACTCTTCCCAAGTCCCAATTGCGTTCCCACCACGTTTCTCACTCGTGGACCTACGACGCCAACACAAGAGAGCAACATCAGTAAAATAGATTGAAGCAGTTTTTACCTTAATGGCATCATCCTCGATGACCATTGCTTAGAAGTATTGATCTATTTCCTACAAGAAGTTGTCCACATCCCTTGCAGACCTTGCACCCTTGAACTTCTCCAGTTTGGGAGCATCCATTGTTTGTTGCTTCGGCCTCGAAGTCAACATCCCATTACTCAAAACAACTTTGTAAATTGTGAGCTCCCCCTTAAGCTCTTCGATTTCCTTCTTCATTGCCAACACCATATCTTCGAGAGTATCATCCCTCTCTACTAGCTTTTTCGTAGTGGAATTGATTAATCCGTTCAACTTTTCCACATTAGCACCGAGAGAATCCAACACAAATTCTCTGAGTTGCTCTTCCATTGAGTCAAACCCATCTGTGCATCCCTTGACCAACTCAAGCGTCTCATTTATATCCCCCACAGACTTCTCGAGATTACCAACTCTATTTTTCAAAGCATGTCCCTCGAACGACTTGCTTTTCTGGCCCTCCCACGGGTCTCCATTGGCTCATTCTGATCAATAACTTCTTTCAACATCCCAACGGTGCCTTCGCAACCAATAGCTTGGATACCACTTGTCACGGGGCTAGATCTTTCAACTTGCGAACTGTGCGGCCTTAGGCGATCCGTTTGTTCCAAACTCGCCTAAGTCATCCTTTACTCCAAAAATGAGGATTCTTTTAGAATTCCTCCAAGACACTAATTTGTATAGCGGAAGCAATTGTGACAAAAGAAGCCATGAAAGAACAATAGAAAGCCATATAAAGAATGCACGGAATGTGTTTGAGTAAATGCTCAAAGAATCCTATTAATCTTAAGAATTCAAGTTACAATGGATGATTTACAAGTAAGGGGGAGACTCTCTATTTATAGTTGAGCTCTCCCAAAACCGACGGTTAAGATCAAGTTACACCGACGGACAAGATTAGCCTATCCCTTGATTTTAGGGATTTACAAGATTACATCATATCAAATCAAATCTACAAGATATGATTCCATATTTACTAAAAATAGCCTATGTTACCATATCTTCATTATCGGGCCAACCAAGCTTCAATCTAACAGGCTTCTCCAACAGTTTTTTGAATAGGACCGATTCTCGTGGGCTAAATGATCCCCATCATATCGATAGACCTCCATGAGGCACATCTTGTGTCATGGTCACGGGCTTTGCACTTAGGCCCGTGACACTATGGGCTAGATGTTAATGTAGTTCTCTAAATATATCGTATTAAAAATAATTTTTCGTATATTTCATACGAAATTAATAGAGAAAAGTCTACTAAATTAAAAAAAAGTAATCAATTATTACGTTTATTTAATATAAAATAATATAAATTATTAAACAATTAATATAAAAAAATAAACCATGCATGGCGTGGAAAAGAAACTAGTTTTAAATTAATTAATAAATTAATATTTTATATAAAAAAATTCAAACAATTAAATAAAATAGTTTATTTTATATTTAATTTTTTTTTGTCAGAAAGAGTGAAAACCAAAAATTTTATCTCTATCAAAAATGAAAACAACTGGGAGCGAATTATAATTTTTTTAGTGCAGGTCAACATTAAATTGTAAAATTTTGAGAAGTTAAAATCTAATTTTATTATTTATTAATTTATAATTTCATCATTTTAAAAAGGGTTAAATATAAAATTGGTATTCGAATTTGTCTACTCCCAGATTGATATTTATGGTTTTTTGTCTCATATTGGTACTCGAACTTTTCCGTCCACGAGTTTGATACTGAGTCTAATGGCGTTAACTTCATGACAGGTGGAGGAATAAGACTGTAACACATGGCATAAATGATGTCATGATGATGTCATAATCTAAAAAAATATTAAAAATCATTTAAATTTTTTTCTTCTTTTTCCCTGTCTTTCTTCTTTCCAATTTCCTTTTCTTTGCTAACCACGTTTACTTTCAATGGTTGATTTCAAGTCCTCTCCAATTTGCTAAACATGTTTTCTCTTCTTTTCCCTGGTAAACACATTTGCTAAACATGTTTTCTCAAACACATTTGCTAAACATGTTTTCTCTTCTGTTTGTTTCCTAAGAAAATATGAGAAAGAACAAAAAAAAATGGTATTCTTTTTTTTTTTCTTTACCTTGCTTTCTTTTTAGCTACTAGGATTTGAGTTTTATCTTTGTTTTATATTTTAAGTCTTGAGTTCATTTTCTTTTTAGCTACTAGTTTTTATAAAGACCCAAAGTGGCAACACTATTTTTTTTTAAATAAGGTGTCACCAATTAATATGAAAATAAAACTTACAAAGCAGATCTTTATATAGACTCAAAGTCTCATTTCCCTTATTTTCTTAAGCAATGTGGGATATGTGTAACACCCTTAACCGTATCCATCGCTGGAATGGGGTTACAAGGTATTACCGGGTGAGACACATATTTCAATTAATCATATCATAATTCTTTACAAACATATAACCAGTTACAAAGTTCATAAACAATAGTATTGTTTAAACTATTTACCACATAACATGTGCACATACCAATTAACAAACTCCATTCGGCATTTGAATATTACTATATGTGATACCTAATTACCCATTAAAACAAATCAAATCTACTATTCATATGGTTATAACCAAATACATCATGAGTAATTATCATAATAATTTCCACAAATTATCAACCATATTTATTCCACCACATAACCGAATATCAAATGCACATAACATTTTCTATTATAAACCGATTTGCCTATGAACATATTTATTTATATGCCAATGTAAAATAGCTATAACAAATATCATACACTTATAGTTAAACATGAATCAAACATCTCATATCTTCCATTATCATACACATCAAAAGTTCATCCAAATTCAATACCAATTTCCAAATACATCCAACCATATTATCGGTCACATCTCTTATAATTAACATAGTTGAATCATCAAGACCAAACATATCTAACATTTAACCTGGAACATATAAAACCAAGCTCATTACACATACATGTTTATATACCATGATCGAACTTACACAACCAATAGCAATTAGATCCAGCGTATCACACATAATTACCAAGATCTACTAGTTCATATTAATTGGTTTCCAAATAATTATCCAATCCAAATGGCTATACCTATCATCATTTTATAACTTAAGCATACTCCAATGTATCACATTTTCTTGACATACATTTTACTAGTTAATGCATTACATATTATAACTCAAACACAAACATCATTTACTTCACAAGAGTAAATCAATAACCAAATATAACATATATCCCACACACAACTCTTATCTACTATGTAATAAACATTTCAAAATAAACTTTTTCTATATTCGAACATAACCTAATATCCTTTAGTACCAATTCATAAATAACATCTTAACCAAAATTAACAACCAAATTCACTGATACTCTTATCTATCCATATGTCACAATCGAATCAACCAAATGCACACAATAGATATCATGAATACCCTTAAATCAAGACATATAGCATAATAACCAAATGAACGTAAGCCATAATCAACAAAAACCGTAGTAAAGCATTGAAGTTAGGCCATTTTCGCATGGCTTAATTTATACAAAACCAAAATCCAACATTTCAAATTTCAATCTAGCCTATACATGCCATAGGTTCGAAAAATTCAGCTTATAAAATACCGAAGACAGTCGATAGTGTGATAGACTTTGACAATGGTCCCGAGCTCGTAACTTGACTCCAAAATCTAATTAACAATGTAAACAAACACATACAGTAAGCTATCGTAGCTTAGTAAGTTATAAGAAGTTACATAACAACAATGCATTATATTATTATATTAATAGGGCCAATTTAATATAATCACAATCGAGGTTTAAAACCATAACTATAATTTATATTACCCTTTGTAAACTTTCACATTTCATAGCCTTAAGGCCGAACACTCACACATTCAATAATAAATTTCACATCGATCAATAAATCACTTTCCCATCTCAAAACAAATACATATACATTTATACAACTATACAAATATATCACATTTTCTTAATTTCATATGCATATATCACATACCGAATTTATACTTGCATTCCAAACCCATATAAATCACATATTAATATGTATAATACATAATTTCATTTCAACAGTTAATACTTACTTTATTACCCAAAAGATGATCTATCAGCACATACCTGATCATTTTATCTCGTTTAACACATTCATTAACCGATACTCTTAAAGAATCAGCAAACCCACACACTAAATGCCAAAACCTTGTAACGTATCGCACACTTAGTGCCGTTACGTTTAACATCTCGCACACTTAGTGCCAAATCCTTGTAACGTATCGCACACTTAGTGCCGTTACATTTAACATCTCGCACACTTAGTGCCAAATCCTTGTAACGTATCGCATACTTAGTGCCGTTACATTTAACATCTCGCACACTTAGTGCCAAATCCTTGTAACGTATCGCACACTTAACATCTCGCACAATTAGTGCTATATTTCATATTATCATTTCCGTACATCAGTTTCGCATATTACAAATCAACATATAAATCTCATGTTTATATATATAATTAACAAGATATATATGCTTATAAACTTACCAAATTCAATCTTTGAGATTAAAATTACTCGCACACTTAGTGCTCATTAACCGATTTCGCACACATAGTGCTCGGTATCAAATTTGCACATTAAGTGCATATCACAAACTTGCTACTCATTTATATATATAAATATAAAGCTTAAACCTCAACTATATATATATATATATATATATATACGTATTAACTTATTCATCACTCGAATTAATATCACATTCGTGTATATCATTGACATATATGTATTCATCACATTCGGCTATACTCATATCTCAAATCAATATCACATTTGGCTATATCAACAATAAACATATATACTTCCATTAAATTCATGTGCATCATTATAGATAAATCCAATCCAACATGATTACTTAAAAACTTACCTCGAATATCGACGGACATTATAATCCGCTATTCGAACTTGGTTACCAAGCTTATTCACACTCGGCACAAGCACATATAAATTCATATATATATATATATATATTGTTTCATACCAGCATATATATATAACATTTATCTACAATTAAACACATCTATTTGCCTATAAACTTACCTCGAACGATGTAAAACGGAACGGGACGACTCGACAACTTTTGTTTTTCCCCATCCAAGTCCGATTTCTTTTGTTCTTGATCTATATAATTTCAAATTAACCCCATTTAAACACAATTTCATTCAATTTAATCCAACAACACATAAATGGGAAAATCACCATTTTACCCTAATATTTCATACTTTTACAAATTAGTCCTAATTGCACAAAATACAAAATACACAAAATTTCACCAAATCATAGTTAGGCCGAATCTTCCTTATGCTCATACTAATCCATATATTTCATTTATTTTGCCTTTTAGCCCTTCAATTTATTATTTTCTCAATTTAGCCCTAATTAGTTAAATCCATCAAATATTCAAGAACAAAACATGTTAATTAAACACATATCTTTCATTTAACTCCAACACTCATCACAAAGCTCACCACTTCATTAATGGCACATTTTATAAACATCATCAATTCACAAAATTTAAGCATGGGTTTTGTAGAGTACAAAGCAACTATTACAAAAACGTAAAAATTATCAAAAACCGAAACCAAATCATACCTTAATTGAGCTAAAATTTATGCCGAATATTTGAAAGCTTGAGAACCTTTATTTCTTCTTCAACATTCGGTGGAAGAAGATGAACACCCACCCCCACTATCTCTTAATTTGTTTTATTATAACATTAATATATAATATAAAATAATATAAATTTTTAACATATAATTTTAACATATAAAAACATATATGTTATCATTATGCCGTCCACTATACTAAATTTTTGCCAAATTGCATCATAAGTCCTCCTCATTACAAAGACAACAACAATTAAGCACTTAACAATCAGCACACAACATTTACATTTTATGCGATTAAGTCCTTTTTTGTAATTTGACACACAGTCGATAAAATTACCACACAGAATTTTCACACAGGCTATGTCACATATAATAAACATAAAAAATGATTCCAAAATAGTTTTTTGACTTCGGATTTGTGGTCTCGAAACTACTATTCCGACTAGGGTCTAAACCGGACTGTTATAATATGATATGTGTTTATATAGACTCATGAAGATGTTTGCAGCTTGTTCCTAAAAATGTGAGATTCCTTCCTCTATTAACTAAACATAAGATTAAAGGCTACACTATATTTTATATTTTTTTACTTATAGAGTTTAAATTTTTTCACAAAAAGTTAACATTTGTTACATTATAAATAAAACTTTTAAACTCTATAAGTTAAAAAATTATAAAATATAAAATGAGTATGGTAAAATATTAAAAAATAAATATTTAAAAAATTACTAATAGTTGAGTGATCATTATATAAGTTTTTATAATTCGATAGCCAAAAAATCATAGTTAAATGACTAATAATGTAATTTAATCTAGATATAAAAATATGAAAAATAATTATTATATTTTATGTATATTATATATTTCTATAAAAAAACTTATTTAACATAATTATATACTATGTTTAAATAGATTATCTATCTAGTTAAAATACATCTGAAATAAATTTATCAGCATTCATTAGGTGATGAAAATTAAATTAAAATTAGGATTAAAAAATTAATGAGTATAGTAAAATATTAAAAATAAATAAATATTTAAAAAAGATATATTAATTTTTTTAAAATTACAAGAAAATATACTGTTTGAGTACCAAATGTCGAAACCATTTTAAAATCGTTTAAAAAAAATGGGGATCGACTTTAAAAAACAAAATGGGAGTCGTCATCAATCCCTTTTTATTTAGGTGTGATTGGATCACCTTGTAAAACGTTTCATTTTAAAACATTTGATTTTGGCCTACGAAAAATGAGAAAATGGGTTCGGGAGTCGGTTACGTATGAGGAAGGGTTAGCACCCTCATAACGCCCAAAAATTGGTACCTAATTGATAGAATCATGTCCAAATGTTTGAAATTTAAAAAGTTTAAAATAAAATCCGTTATTGGAAGGAAAACCAAAACTTACCTATTTCAAAGAAATAAAAATACAATACCCAGTAAGTTAGGATACAACATCTCATAACTTCGAAGCTAGGTATATCTTTATTTTAGAAAATTCCTACCTCGAGACACAAAACATTATACCCAGTAAGTTAGGATACAACGTTTTGAATTACCAAGAATAGGTTTTTTGATTTAAAACTTGAGATTTCTTTATTCCGAAAGAATATAAACATCACATCCAGCACGATAGGACATGATATTTTTAAACCCTCGTAACTAAAAAACATCTCATGATTTTTAAAAGCTTGTTAAAAGGATATTTAATTATTTAGCCAAACAGGAAATCGCAACCCAGCACGTTAGGGCACTATTTCCCGAATTTCTGAATAAAAAAAAACATTGCCTCATTTTAAAACCTTTAGATAAAGTATAGTAATTTTGCAAAACAAATTTTTATTTTAAAATGATGATCCTACGAAAATATCATATTAATACAAACAATAAAAATATAAAATAACAATTAAATTAAAAATAACCACATTAAGGCAATCATAAATAAATGACAAAGTATATATATAAACAAAAAATAATAATAAATGTCAAAATAACAAAACTTAATAAACATGAAAATTTCACATGCGATATTAAACCTTTCATGCAAATATATATAACAAGTAATAAATGTAAAAAAATGTATACAGATATATTGAAAAAGAAAAGAAAAATATAAAAAAATAAATAATTTATAAAAATATTTATAATAATCTAATACATATAAAACTACATTTAAATATAAATAATATATTATACAATACAAATGATTTTAGATAAAATAAAAATTTTTAAAATAATATAAGATATAATATTATATAATATACAAAATATAAAAAAAATATAGAATATAATAACTAATATATTAATCTAAAAAATAATATGTAATAAAAATAATTAAAATAAAATAATAAATAATAATAGTTTAAAATATATACATAATAAAAATATATAATAGTTTTATATCATTAATAAATTAATATATAAATAAAAAAGAGAAATAATATAAAATATTTAATATGAAAAAATAATTAAAATGAAATAAAATAAAAAGGTTTATAAAAAAGACTAAATAGCAACTAAAAATAGATAACAAGGACTAAATCAAAAAACACATTAAAGCACAGGGAACAATATGGCAATTGAGCCTCCTTTCCAAAACGGCGCCGTTCCAATTTTAATCTTTAAACTGGCCGAGAATTCAATTGAAACAAAATGAAAATTCGAGGGATAATTTAATAAAAATAAAAATTTAAATCATACTTAATTAAAAAATTTAAAATATAGGAAGGACCACGGGCATAAATAGCCCAATTTTAAAAAACACGCGGATCCCTGGAGCGGGTCGGGCCAACACGCGGGTCTTCCATTAAAACGACGTCGTTTTGGTCGTTAATTGACCACCTCAAAACGACGTCGTTCCTTTGATTTATAAAAGTCAAAAATCAGTTCAAAAAATTCATTTTATTCACTATTTTTTAAAACATATATATAAGAGAGCTTCGAAATGCTCTCTGCTCCTTCGGCCTGAGGTCAGGCTCGGCCTTTGGCTTCGGTGATGCGCCATTGTACGCGCCACCACACGCGCCTCCTCCGGTGACGGTCAGAAGCCCCAAATGCCTCCTTTTTAACTTCGATCAAACGGTAAACCCCCTTTTCCCTCTTTTTTAATATATGCGTATTTTTAAAAAAAAATGAAATGAAAAGAACATAAAAGAAAGAGACAGATATTTAAAAGAAACAATCACCTCTGTAATATTTTTATTTCTCTGTATGTATTTTTCTTTTGAATATTTTTGTATCTTTCTTTTGTGTTTCAGTCTATCGTCCCCTTTTACAGATTTATTTGGGGTTTTTATAACCCCAAAATAAAGAAACAAAAAAAAAAGGAAATACATATGTTCTGCCATTTTTGTTGTTGCGTTTTCCTTTCTCGTACAGGTAATCGACGAGGATCTCGGCGATGGTGGGGCTGTGATGGCGGCGCAATTCACGACTTGACGAGGGCATGGGGAGCTGTTGGGCGCTGGTATTGCGGCGCGACGATCAGGCTTCTGTCATTGCGGCGCCTAGGGTTTCTGGAGAACCCTAGGTCTCTGTTTCTGTTTAGTCTTGGGCCTTTTGGGTCATCTCGATAGTGGGCCTGAGTGTTGGGTACAGGTGTAATTGGGTTTTGGGTTTAGTTTGTTTGGGGTTTAAAGGTTGTAAAAAATGGACTGTTAAAAAAAACATTGGAAATTTATTTTTTATTTCTGTATGGGCCCCGGCAAAAATGGGCCTCTACAGCTGCCCCTCTTTGCTCATTGTCGTGTAACGAGAATAGAGCAAAGACAATAGAATGACCAATTTTGCCAGGTCTTAGCCGAGCTTCGACTTCTTGATCCTCATCTTCTTCAAAAGGCTTCCAATCCGAACTGCATCTTCAGGGGTACTGGAACTTCATCTTGATTTCAGTAAGTTTGATAGCTTCAATCTGTTTCACTGCAACTTCATGAAGGCAGTATCCACTATCTTTTGATCTACTCCACTGCAAACTCAGGGAGACAAGATCTGATGTTTTCGATCTGTTTCCTGCAAATTCAGGAATTGCCAAATCTGCTATCTCCAATCTGCTCCCTGTAAGCTCAGGGATTGCCAGACTGATGTCTTTGATCTGCTTCTTGCAAACTCAGGAATTGCCAGACCTGCTATCTTCAATCTGCTCCCTGCAAGCTCAGGGATTGTCAGACTGATGTCTTCAATCTGCTTTCTGCAAATTCAGGAATTGCCAAATCTGCTATCTTCAATTTGCTCCCTACAAGCTCAGGGATTGCCAGACTAATGTCTTCGATCTGCTTCCTGCAAACTCAAGAATTGCCAGATCTACTATCTTCAATCTGCTCCCTACAAGCTCAGGGATCGCCAGACTGATGTCTTCGATCTGCTTCCTACAATTTCAGGAATCGCCAAATCTGCTATCTTCAATCTGCTCCCTACAAGCTCAGGGATTGCCAGACTGATGTATTCGATCTGCTTCCTACAAACTCATGAATTGCCAGACTGATGTCTTCGATCTGCTTCCTGCAAACTCAAGAATTGCCAGACCTGCTATCTTCAATCTGCTCCTTGCAAGCTCAGGGATCGCCAGACTGATGTCTTCGATCTGTTTCGTGCAATTTCAGGAATCGCCAAATTTGCTATCTTCAATCTGCTTCCTACAAATTCAGGGATTGCCAGACTGATGTCTTCGATATGCTTCCTGCAAACTCAGGAATTGCCAGACCTGCTATCTTCAATTTGCTCCCCGCAAGCTCAGGGATCGCCAGACTGATGACTTCGATCTGCTTCCTGCAATTTCAGGAATCGCCAAATCTACTATCTTCAATCTGCTCCCTACAAATTCAGGGATTGCCAAACTGATGTCTTCGATATGCTTCCTGCAAATGCAGGAATCGCCAAATCTGCAATCTTCAATCTGCTCCCTGCAAACTCAGGGATTGTCAGACTGATGTCTTCGATCTGCTTCCTGCAATTTTAGGAATTGCCAAATCTGCTATATTCAATCTGCTCCCTGCAAACTCAGGGATTGCCAAACTGATGTCTTCGATCTGCTTCCTGTAATTTCAGGAATCGCCAAATCTGCAATCTTCAATTTGCTTCGTGCGAACTCAGGGATTGCCAGACTGATATCTTCGATCTGCTTCCTGCAATTTCAGGAATCGCCAAATTTGCTATCTTCATTAGGAATTTCACCAGGAATCACCATTAGGAGTTATCACTCATTTGTTTTTCATTCTTGTTCATGTTCTGCTTAAATAATTTTCCCCATGGTGATTCCGAGCCCTCTCTACTTGAACCTTGGGACATGAAGTTAGTATTTCCCACTGCAACTTCAGGGGAATAATATTTGGTTTCTTCCATATTTCTGTTACCACTCAGAGGTATAGAACTTGCATCACTTTCAATCTGTTACACCATTTCCTGGGTGTAATGACCAGATGTATGTGTCTGGATGGATGCAGGGTATCCCGACAATGATCCCCTTTTGCACTTGGATTGACCTTGTTTGTCATTTGTCGAAAGGTATCACCAACGGAATTGTCTTATCCAATAAGAATCCGAAGAGATAATCATTTTTCAATGTTTCCATTCCCTTAGGCTTGGTAAGTTCTGAACAACAGTCCTATTTCAGATTCTCATATTATTGAGAAGCTTCTAGAGTAATATTCGAAACTCCTTTTATGAAAGTGTTATTAGTCCATTAATCGTTATTTCAATATAAAATGCTTGAAAAAGATCACAACAATGGACATGAAAGAAATTAATCAGGAGTATAACTCGAAACAAATAAGCTAATCAAAGATAACCAAGGCAATAAATGAAAATTGATTGGTGTATCTTAAAAAGAATAAAGTAAGCAAAGATAGCAAAGGCTATAAAAGAAAACTGATTAGGGTGTTTCTTTGAAAAGAATAAAATAATCAAAGACAGAAAATTTAAAATGGGTAAGATGGGAAACTAGGTGCCCCAGATATCGCAGTCTGAGCTTCTCTGTTCTGATTTCTTGAGGACCATTTTAAGCTCAATATGTGCTTAGGGGATCCTGAGTACTTTGTCGATGCCCCAAGATGTAACATATTTCATCGTTGTTAATTCAAGCGTAGCAAGACTGCTATATGCCCCAACTTTGATCAAAATTTCAACCGCCCTTTTCGGGTTTTCGGCTCAAAACCCCTTTGGTCTCAAAGCGCCCTTTGCGGGTTTTTGCCTTGGCCTGTCCTTTTTTCTTTCTTTTTTTTCTTTTTTTTTTTTTTTGATTTCGAGGTGCCCTTTATGGGTTTTCACCTTGGTCTTTCCTCTTTCAGGTAAAATATCTCTTGACTAAACCTGAATTCGTCGGATTGGGCAAGTCTTCGCCATCCATCTCGGTCAATATCAATGCTCCTCTAGAACCGACCCTACATAAGTTCCTCCCAGTTTGGCATATGCTTTCCTCTAAAATCGTTTTGTAGAGGAAAAATCTTTTTCAACATCAGGTTTCTTTGTGGAGTTCCCTAAGATGAACTTCTTTAACGTAAGCTCGCATCATCTGACCGTGAAAAATAGCTTTTAACCTTTTCTTCAATTTGGTTCAATTGGCAAAGCGCTTCAATTCCATAAATCAATGGGTAAGATGCTGCCCCAGCGAAGGTTCTGGCCAACATTCATTAAGACAGAGGGTAACGGTAGCTTCTTATGCCAATCCTTACAAGTCTAAGTCACCTTTCATAGTTTTTTGTTGTTTTCCTTTTTGTATTTTTTTCTTTTGGCAACTTTTGCTATACTGTGATATGCTGCCTGATCTTTGGACAAACTGTAAACTTTGACTTTGTACAATTATGCATTATTTATCAGCACTTGATCTTTTTTTTTTTTGAAGATTTGATAACTATCAACTTTGTAACATTGACATATGAAGTTACTTCCACCCTCTTAGTGAAGTAGACAACGACCATGACGGTAAATCGATGACAACTTGAAGCGTTTGACAAGACTGGACCCATAATATCCATGCCCCACATATAAAAAAGTCTGTGAAGAAAATAGAAGAGTCACATAAATCTCGTCTTTTTCAATTCAATATTTGCAGTATGACTGATGCAATCCCCTTCCATGGTAGACCAACAGTGCCCCATCCTCTTGTGTAGCCTGCGTCTTATTAGTCCAGGCATGTCCTGATATGATCGTGCGAAAACATCTTTAAATTCTCGAAGATAACTCAATAATGTCTCGTCTTATTTCTGTGATGAGCTAGGCTACAATCTTCACTCATTTCCTAGGCTCGCGATATCCGATGACCCTTTGTAGAGTAAGGTCTGTTTTTCATCTTGTTTCACCATTCTTAACAAATTAAAAGATAGGTTACAATCTCTGTTATCTTCAAAGTCATTAGATCCCCTAGACCCATATCTCATTCAAAAAGGGAATCAGTAACAACGTCGCTCATATTGTTAATATCTGGGTACCTAAGTACTAAGGCAAAAATCCAAAGAATAAATGATTCTAAGGATGGCTATTTATATAGTCATGAATGAAGAATAAAAGAATACTTAAAAGGAAATCGAAACAAAAGAAAAAAAACAATTGTTTGTGCAATATGAAATGGAAAGAATAAAGAATATTTACTTAAATAATGCATTTTATTATAAAATTTCGGAGACAAGCCTATTTCACAAAAAGACTCTTGTTGCTTCTAGGCTTAAGGCAACAAGCATGTTTTGAATATTACTCTAGATCAGCTCCAAAAATACAGGGATATCTTCCACAGTCCCATTATAAAAAACACTCCCAAGTACACAAAGGCTTGGAAACTTCATTCCCCGGTTTTTTCAAGGAGTCGCAACTTTCTTGTCTTCTCTTTCAATTATCACATTTACTAATTCATCAAAGTGATCAGGTTTTGATGAATCGTTGATCTTCACAATTTCCATTTTGATGAGCCTCTCAACTACCTTTTTGAAGGCAGTGCAGTTTTCTACGGAATGGCCCGTTATTCCCGCATGGTAGTCGAATTGAGCATTCGGGTCATACCATTTAGGATATGGGGGTTGTAACGGCTTTAGATAAAATGAGGACACCACATGCGCGTCAAATAAACTTTGATATAGCTCCTTATACGTCATCAAAATTGGCGTAAATTGGAGCTTTTCAGAATTTTACCTTGCACCAAACCGGTAGTAACTACTTTCGGCTGGTTAATAGTGATTGCCTTTGAGTACCCTTTGTTGTATGTACTCGTGTTATTCACCTCACTGTCCTTTTTCCAAGAAGCAAACCTTCTAGTGGTTTCCCCTGCTTCAATCTTGCCACTCCTTATGGCATTTTCAATCATCTCTCCTACCATTACTATATCCGCAAAGCTTTTGGTGGTGCTTCCTATCATATGAGTGATAAATGGTGCTTTCAAGGTGTTGATAAACAGCATGGTGGTTTCCTTCTCTAAGAGAGGTGGTTGGACTTGCATGGCAACTTCCTTCCATCTTTGTGCGTATTGCCTGAAACTCTCGTTTGATTTCTTTTCCATGTTTTGCAACATGATTCGGTCAGGTGTCATGTCTATGACATGATTGTACTACCTCATGAAGGCTTGGGCCAAGTCTCTCCAGGAGCTAATGTTAGCGCGACTGAGTTGATTATACCACCTAGACGCTGCCCTCACCAAACTGTCTTGGAAACAATGAATCAAAAGCTGATCATTGTTCACGTAACCAGTCATGCATCTACAGAACATAGTGATGTGGGCTTCAGGGTAACTAGTCCCATTGTACTTCTCAAACTCTGGCATCTTGAATTTATGAGGAAGCACCAAATCTGGAACCAAACTCAAGTCTTTTGCATCAATACCATGGTGATGATTAGCATTTGCCAAAGCTTGAAACTTTTCTTCCAACCATCTACAGCGGTCCTCCAACTTCCTTGAAGATTCAATTCTTATTCCCTCTCTCTCTGCTATGTCCAAATCAGGGATAACAGGATTGGTAGGGTTATCTCCTGGGTTAGATCCTGAGCCCATTTAGAAGTTCATGGGCAGTCTATTATCAGCTTGACCCTGTTGAGGCCTAATCGTGACAGGTGGCCTTTGGGGATACTCTTCCGGTTGTACATGCGGTGGGGTGAAACCCCGAGGGAAGTCCTCATTGTCTTCAGTGTTAACTATGGGACCCTTCCCTTTGTCCATTGCCCCACTCAGCATCTGGGCCATTTGAGCCATCATATCTCTTTGAGCCTCCAACATCTGGTCCCTCATCTCTTGTTGGAGTTTTGCCATTTTTTCTTGCATCCGGTCTTGAATGTCTCTTTGGAATTGTTCCAATCTTTGATCCATTTTCCTTGATTTAGCGCGTGTACCGTAAGGGTGTTCAGCTTCCAAATTTTCCTTCTCTTTCTCTCTCTCTCTCTCTGTGTGTTAATTTCAACTAATTAGACTCTTTTTATAAACTTAAATGCATATGATGTAATGTAATGCAAATGCATGAATACAAAGAAAGAGAGGCGTTGACTCTGAATTCAGTTACATTAGAAAAACTTTACTAGAAAATAAATTTCTTTACACAAAACGGATTACATATGCGGCTTTGTCCTCATAGTCCAAGTGAAAACATCAATCCACTTCTTCGTAAAAGTCAAATCTTGCAAACTTCTAATAGATGCCTCCTCTAGCTCCTTTTGCTTGATCTAGACCGCGACTCATATTCACTTGTTAGCCTCTTTAAGAAAGTCGAGACGTGGTAATTCTTGAATAGTCTTTGTCAACTTGAACCCTTGGGTGATAAGGTTTTGTATTCATTCACGGACTATTAGTTTTCTCTCATTGTGTTCACTTGGACTATATTCAGGCGACCATATTATAATCCACTTTATCAAAAAAATCTATTTTCTTATGACCAACTTTTCTTTAGCAATCGAATTTGAAATCAACACCTCTTTTCTATGATGTGAATGCAATGCAATCAAAACAAAAGAGAGCACGTTAGCACAGGAGAAATAAATAACATAGAACACCTATCAGGGTGACCACTAAGGTTTGACATAGTTCTATCTAAGATGAGCTCTTAGGGTTCACTATATGTGGTTTAGTTCTAAAGTTGAGGTACCCGAACCAGTAGATTCCTCGATCCTCACCCATTATAGGCTCATACGGACCGAGTTCGGTTCAGGGGAATACATTTCCCTATGACTATGCAGAGGTGAAAACCTCACAAAGACATAGGTACGGATGTATCCCGGAAGTAGTCCACTAGCCCCTACGGAGGTGAAAACCTCACGAAAGCATAGCTTCTCGCTCCCACTTAAGGGTGCGACCACAACGGTCATGCAATGTAATGCAGAGAGATATATTTACAACCTCATGCAATAAAAGGATCATGATTTTAAATTTAGAATTTTAAATTCGAACAAAAGGACATGAAATTATCGATTTTACGGTTTGACTCTCTTATTGGTCCCCAGTGGAGTCGCCAAGCTGTCGAAACTATTTTAAAATCGTTTAAAAAAAATGGGGACCGACTTTAAAAAACAAAATGGGAGTCGCTACCAATCCCTTTTTATTTAGGTGTGATTGGATCACCTTGTAAAACGTTTCATTTTAAAACATTTGATTTTGGCCTACGAAAAACAAGAAAATGGGTTCGGGAATCGGTTACGTATGAGGAAGGGTTAGCACCCTCATAACGCCCAAAAATTGGTACCTAATTGATAGAATCATGTCCAAATGTTTGAAATTTAAAAGTTTAAAATAAAATTCGTTATTGGAAGGAAAACCAAGACTTACCTATTTCAAAGAAATAAAAATACAATACCCAGTAAGTTAGGATACAGCATCTCATAACTTCGAAGCTAGGTACATCTTTATTTTAGAAAATTCCTACCTCGAGACAAAATATCATACCCAGTAAGTTAGGATACAATGTTTTGAATTCCCAAGAATAGGTTTTTTTTTATTTAAAACTTGAGATTTCTTTATTCCAAAAGAATATAAACATCACATCCAGCACGATAGGACATGATATTTTTAAACCCTCGTAACTAAAAACTATCTCATGATTTTCAAAAGCTTATTAAAAGGATATTTAATTATTTAGTCAAACAGGAAATCGCAACCCAGCACGTTAGGGCACTATTTCCTGAATTTCTAAATAAAAAAAATTGCCTCATTTTAAAACCTTTAGATAAAATATAGTAATTTTGCAAAATGAATTTTTATTTTAAAATGATGATCTTACGAAAATATCATATTAATACAGACAATAAAAATATAAAATAACAATTAAATTGAAAATAACCACATTAAGGCAATCATAAATAAATGACAAAGTATATATATATAAAAAAATAATAATAATAATAATAATAATAAATGTCAAAATAACAAAACTTAATAAACATGAAAATTTCACATGCGATATTAAACTTTTCATGCAAATATATATAACAAATAATAAATGTAAAAAAATGTATGCAGATATATTGAAAAAGAAAAGAAAAATGTATTTTAAAATAAATAAATAATTTATAAAAATATATTTATAATAATCTAATACATATAAAACTACATTTAAATATAAATAATATATTATACAATATAAATGATTTTAGATAAAATAAATTTTTTTAAAATAATATAAGATATAATATTATATAATATACAAAATATAAAAAAATATAGAATATAATAACTGATATATTAATCTAAAAATAAAATGTAATAAAAATAATTAAAATAAAATAATAAATAATAATAGTTTAAAATATATACATAATAAAAATATATAATAGTTTTATATCAATAATAAATTAATATATAATAAAAAAGAGAAATAATATAAAATTTAATATGACAAAATAATTAAAATGAAATAAAATAAAAAGGTTTATAAAAAGGACTAAATAGCAACTAAAAATAGATAACAAAGACTAAATCAAAAACACGTTAAAGCACAGGGAACAATATGGCAATTGAGCCTCCTTTCCAAAACGGCTCCGTTTCGATTTTAATCTTTAAACTGGCCGAGAATTCAATTGAAACAAAATGAAAATTCGAGGGATAATTTAATAAAAATAAAATTTTAAATCATACTTAATTAAAAGTTTTAAAATATAGGAAGGACCACGGGCATAAATAGCCCAATTTTAAAAAACACGCAGATCCCTGGAGCGGATCGAGTCAACACGTGGATCGTCCATTGAAACGACGTTGTTTTGGTCGTTAACTGACCACCTCAAAACGACTACGTTTGTTTGATTTATAAAAGTCAAAAATCAGTTCAAAAAATTCATTTTATTCACTGTTTTTAAAAAATATATATAAGAGAGCTCCGAAATGCTCTCTGCTCCTTCGGCCTGAGGTCAAGCTCGGCCTTTGGCTCCGGTGATGCGCCGTTGTACGCGCCACCGTACGCGCCTCCTCCGGCGACGGTCAGAAGCCCCAAACGCCTCCTTTTTAACTCCGTTCAAACGGTAAACCCCTTTTTTCCTCTTTTTTAATATATGCATATTTTAAAAAAAAATGAAATGAAAAGAACATAAAAGAAAGAAACAGATATTTAAAAGAAAAAATCACCTCTGTAATATATTTGTTTCTCTGTATGTATTTTTCTTTTGAATATTTTTGTGTCTTTTTTTTTTGTGTTTTAGTCTATCGTCCCCTTTTACAGATTTATTTGGGGTTTTTATAACTCCAAAATAAAGAAACAAAAAAAAAAAAGGAAATACATATGTTCTACCATTTTTATTGTTGCGTTTTCCTTTCTTGTGCAGGTAATCGACGAGGATCTCGGCGATGGTGGGGCTGTGATGGCGGCACGATTCGCGGCTTGACGAGGGCGTGAGGAGCTGTTGGATGCTGGTATTGCGGCGCAACCATCAGGCTTCTGTCATTACGGCGCCTAGGGTTTCTGGAGAACCCTAGGTCTCTGTTTCTGTTTAGTCTTGGGCCTTTTGGGCCATCTTGATAGTGGGTCTGAGTGTTGGGTATGGGTGTAATTGGGCTTTGGGTTTAGTTTGTTTGGGGTTTAAAGGCTGTAAAAATGGACTGTTAAAAAAAACATTGGAAATTTATTTTTTATTTCTGTATGGGCCCGGGCAAAAATGGGCCTCTACACCAAATACTCACCATTTATTTATTAATCAAACACTCATTATATAAAATAAAATAAATAATAAAAAAATTAAAAGTATAACTTCTAAATTTAAATAATGAAAAATTATTTTAAAAATTAGAATTGCATGGATATTAACTTCAAACATTTAAAATTGAATAGAAGATTATTGCATGTACAAGTTTCATATGTACAATTTATTCTTTTTTTTAGTAGTCCTTTTGTATATGCTAACAATTCTAAAATGCAATAAGATTAAAGATCTCAAAAGATAATTTTATAATATGAGAAAATGTTAACAAAATATAAAAAAAGTAGAAATTTTTTTGTAAACAAATTATTAAATATAGTGTAGCCTTTAATCTTATGTTGTTAGTTAAAAGAGGAAGGGATCCCACATTGTCTAGGAACAAGTTGCAAACATATTCTTGGCTATATATATACACATATCTCACATCTCATATTGCTTAAGAAAACAAGGGAAATGATACTTTGGGTCTATATAAAGATCTATTTTGTAAATTTTATTTTCATATTAATTGGTGACACCTTAAAATAAAATAAAAAATTGGTATTGTCACTTTGGGTCTTTATAAAGGCTTATTCTTGTAAATTTTTAAAAAATTGGTCTATTTTTATAATATTTTTAAAAAATGACCTTTTTTATGAAATTTCCCTTTAAAACGCTTTCACGTAGGCTCATTTCCTTTATTTACAAAGGATCAAACATTGGTTTTCTCTTTTTTACTTTAAAGAGATTTTCTTGAAAATACAAGGTAAGATTTGAGAAGAGGAAGAAAAGAGAAGAATTTTGATGGTCGAATCGGTTGAAGAAGGCCATGGATGGCGGTGACTCATGGCGACAGCGGCTAGGGTTGGAAGAAGAGGAATAGGGAGAATAAACGAAACAAAAAAAAATAAATAAAAAAGGAATGAAATCATGATTTGTTTTGGATGAAAGAAAAAAAAAGTTTTATGTTTTTAAAGGAAAAATAATTAAAAGAGAAAATGAAAGGAAAAATAATAAAGGGGTCTAATTTGCAGCCAAAGAGGGTGACAAGCGGCAGCAAACGAATGGCCAGCGCTGCTATGTCAGCAAAAAATTAAGTGGTTAAGTTCAGGCACCAAACTCGTGGACGGAAAAAAAGTTTGAGTATCAATCTACGGAAAAAGAACCATAAATATTAATCTAAAAACAATAGACAAGTTCGAATACTAATTTTATATTTAACCCTTTTAAAAAAGATTATACAAAGTTTTTCTTTAAAGAGTGCAACATGCAATTTTATCATATACTAACTTAAAATTCTATTATTTAATTTTCAGATCAAGGTTAAAACAACATTCAAACTTAAACAAAGCAAAGGAAGATGTGTTCGATGAAGTAATATATCCTTCTCTTGTTTGTGAGGAATTTTAAAAGCTATAACTTCAATTCCAACTCCCACATCTAACTTGCCAAATCTGATAAGCACCAAATTATAAGAAGGTTCCAAAGTACAGAAAGAAATTATATTGGTAGCAAGAGGTCCATACAATTTTACAAGATTACATTTACGTTGTTTGTCGCAGGAGCATAGGAAGTTATTGGATCATCCATTTACTGAGGAAGAGGTTCAAATAACAGTCTTCCAAATAGGAGCACATAAGGCGCCAGGAATTGATGACAAACCCGGTTTCTTCTATCAACATTATTGGAATATTGTAAGCTCTTTAACTGCACAATCTTGCTTAAGGAATTGAATAAGATATTAATCACCGTGGTGTCGAAAAGTAATAGTCCTCACAACGACCAATTAGCTTATGTAATGTTGCATATAAAATATGTGCAAAGGTTTTGGTTAATAGATTGGTTACGCCTTTTGAGAAGGCTTTTATCCATGGGCGTAATATTGTAGATAATATTATGTTAGGGTCGGAAATTATTCATACAACCAGACAGAAGAAAAAGGACAAAGGAATCTTAGGTGAACTTAAGGTGGATATGTGTACAGCATATGATCATGTTAGTTGACACTTTTTTTTTTTTTTTCTGTACTATGGAAACAACAATGGGATCTAGTGAACGCCCGCGACAACTCATATTCCAATGTGTTAGTACTATCTCTTATCAACTACTTGTTCATGGGTGCCCAACAGAATCGTTTGCACCAAAGCGTTGCCTACGTCAAGGAGATCCCTTGTCGCCTACCTATTTCTCCTGTCAAAATGCATTGTCCTTGTTGTTAATCAAAGTTGAAGTGAACACAAAATCCAGGTATAAAAATTGCCAGAGATTGTCTTACCGTTTCGCACCTATTATTTACAAATGTGTTTATTATTCTTCAATGCCAAAATACACTCTTGTCGTGCTCTTGAAGTCAGAACTTTGACGGTTATGCAAGTCTTCCTGTTCTTTAGCCCTTCACGTTTGGCAAAGCGTAAACGACGGATGTCCGGTACCGAACCAAGTAAATACTTGGGTATCCAGATGGGACTAATTACTAATAAGAAGTTAATTCTTTCAGTTGTTTCTTGAAAAGATGAAAGCGAAGCTGGCTAAGCTAGAAGTCCTCGTGTCTCTCCCAATGTGGTAGATATACATTAATTCATCTGTTTTGTCTTCTATTCCTATTTGTTTGATGTCCTGCTTTAAGGCACCAAAATACTAATTGTATACTTCAGCTTTTGGTGGAGACATGATCTACATCAACGAAAACTACATATGTATAACTGGGACACATTATGCCAGCCGATAGGACGGCTAGGAATTAAGAATCTGGAGGTTTCAAATGATGTGTTGTTAGGTAAACAAGACTGGAGACTGCTCACATGTCCGAGAAACTTGGCTCAACAAATACTTTCAGGAAAATATTGTCAGACAACATTTTTATAATGTGAGTCCAAGGAATGCAGAATCATGATTATGGAAAAGTCTAGATGCACTTCGAAATGGTGTTGACATGCAAATGGAGAGGTGATTGAGTTGGGATAGAGGCAAACTCCTTCCTCTTGTTTTCAGATAACCAGGTTCGAAATCAAGGAATGAGTATTAACAAAATCATACATCCTACCCTTAAAACTTGGGACTACCACCGTATTCTACAAGAGCTTGGGGAAGGATGGGTGACGAAGCTGGTTAAACGAAGTTTTTCTCTCTACCAAGGCAGAGGCATAAGTTTTCAGTAAAAAGCGCATACCATCACCTGTGGAAGATAAAATATGGGAACTCGACTCTCAAGGTAATGGATTTAATTTGACGAAATTATGGAACATGAATCTGTGTTTTTCCCTGGAAGTGTTGCAAGAGTGCTTTACCTTTAGGTGTTGAACTGAAAAAGAGATCTATGAGAGTGAATGATTTATGTCTCATGTGTAATTTGGAAGAGGAGACTCTGGATCATTTATTTAAGGACTGCTTTGTTGCAAAAGCATTATGGCAAGGAAGAGACATAGTTCAATAGTAACAATCGTGTATTCAAAGGGAAAATGGTTCTGACGAGGACAGATTAAGGATCCATGCGTATATAGCACCAGATAGTATGGAAACTTAGGGACGACAAAGTGTTCAAAGGAAGTCAACCAAGCCCAGGTAATGCAATCTATAAAATCAACTGCATGGCTCAAAAGTGTTTCTGCGTAACCATATCCGACACAAAACTTGGTCATGAGCAAGCCTTAACCTCTCAATACAGCACTACAAATAGAATAGAATAGAACACCTTTTGCATAATCACCAAACAGGAAATGATGCTTATAACTTATTCTTGGCTAATTATTAAACAGGTAACAAGTTAACAACAATTACAAGTAAATTTAAAAACAGACACGTTTTCTGCATATTTACACGAGGTAAATTCTTCAAAACCTAACAAGTTGAGGTGCAAGAAGAACTTGCACATTAGTTCTTAAATCTGAATTTTCTGAATGTTACCTATTTACAGATAGGTCCAAGAAATTACCAACAACTTGACGTAACAATTCTCATAAAAAATGGATTATTTACCACCTTCAGCCATGCCGATTTATGAGATATATGCTTTAACCAGATCTGAATAACTGCACACCAGACCTGTTCTTGGACATGTAATTTTACCATTGTTTTTCTCAGCCATTTCTTTCAGAGCCTACCACACAAGTGACATCACAATAAGACTTTGAGAATGATATAGGCAATTTACATTCCAAGACACGAAACCTAACATCTACTTTCATCTATGCTCTTTAACTTTAATTCAATCACATTACTGAACTTTTATAACAAATAGGTCACTTACGCTAAGTGAATTTAACAAAAATGCTGACTTCGAATGTATACATGCGTGGCTTATTCTTATGTCATCAAGATAATGCCCAACCAACATTTTAAGTAATTTCTTTACCAGGTGTGCATTCTGGGTTCATTTTAGAAAGGAAAACAAAGTGTTCTGTCAGTAAAAAAAGAACCCAATGTATGCACACTTGGTAAATATTTTAGGCACTATAATTATGAGATGTTAAGAACAAGCCACATATTTTAGGCATTACCTCTATAAGATGTAAAGAATAAGCCTCGTTATGCATACTAAGATTTTCTTTTAAACTTAACAGAATTAGCAAAAGTGGCCTAATTTATTAATAATAGAAGTTCAGTGATGAAATTAAAAGTTTGAGAACTGCATGAAAGTTGATGCTAAGTTCAATAATCTAAAGTGTAAATTACCCAGAAATATGATTAACATGAGTGAAGAAAATGTAAACAGTTCTGAGGTCAAATATGAACCTTAGTGCTGTAGACATAGCCATTAGGTAAGACTTGTGGTGGGTTTTCAGTATCCATCAGCTCTTTGGTTATGTAGCAAACAAGCTTCGACTGATGCTGCTTGGAATATGGCAAAGGCATGGCCAACTTCCGGAAGCTGTCCTGTGACAATGGGTCCTCCTTGGTGCAGTCATCTTCGTAACAGTATCTAATCATATGTCAATCGAAAAATCATGTTTGCCTGAGTACAAAGATGCTGAAAACTTAGTATAACTTGGTTGGAAAAAGCATTTAACATGAAAAGTAAAATTCCTGTATCTTCTCCGTAAGTTGATTTAATGAGTACTCTGCTGACACGGAGGCTGCTAAGTTGGCAGATAATATAAGTTAAACAATAGATAGTTATGTAATTGCAGTTACAGCAAGGATACGGAGTTTTCAAAGCGGACAAGCCCGCTTGTAGATAAATATTCAGCAATGGCTCCAGAGTCATGCCATATAACCTGCAGAATTCTTGTTTAAACTGATCCACCAGGAAGCCCCACTGCTTAGGTTCAAACAAAACCTGATTAAAAGAATTGTATGAGCTTTGTTACAGCCCCAAGCATTATTGTGCTTGGTAGAGTGAAAAGGTGAGAGGATGTTAGAGGGCAGAAAAGCGGAAAGATGTGCGGACTTTTCAAATTTTGAATTCTAGGAGCTTGAGTCACATCTTTCGTGAAGGGAACAGATGTGTGTATGCCCTTGCCCGACTAGAGAGTAATTTTCAAACATCCTCTCCCTCATATTGTAATTTTCTCTTAGACTGCTTTTGTATTTGTAATTCCCCTCCTACTGTTATTCCGCTACTTGAAGTGGACACCAAAGGGGTTATTTTGTATCAGATGAAGACTTAGTTGTTTTTTATGAATGCAGTTCCTTTCTTGACCAAAAAAAACAAAGAAAAGAAAAAAAGTGAAAGAAAATGAATTTTTAGAATACTTGGTAGGAAAGAAAAGGAAGAAGAAAAAATATAAAGCAGTGTCATTTTTTAAACCTAAATAACAAAAGCAAATCACTCCAAATTGGAAAGAAAATATGAAACAAATGAATGGCGCGAGCCATGTGCATATTACTGGATATTTACAAATTCATCTATCATGTTTTAGAAGGTTAAAATACGCTGTTAGTCCCTGTACTTTTATAGAATTTGAGATTTAACCCGTATACTTTAAAAGTTAAAAAATCAATCCTCCTACTTTTTCAATTTAAAAATCCTAGTTCAATCATTATCATCATTGGTAGTTTTCGTTAAAATATGTCAATTTAACATATTTATTTCTGCCAATCAATATCACATACCACGCAAAATGACAGCAGCCTAAGCATCATGCCAAATTGATGGAAAATACTTACAATTTTAATGACTGGACTAAGATTTTTAAATAAAAAAAGTAAGAGAACTTAATTTTTACCCTTTTAAGTACAAGGACTAAATGTCAAGGTTTTGTCAAAGTACAGGTGCTAACAACAGATTTTCTTTCCTCATTTTTCAATCATATCAAGCAAGAGGTGGAAAGAGGCTATAATGGTATCTTAACTTAAGAGGCTAAAATGATAAAATAATATACTTTCAATTTTCTTTCCTCATTTCTCAATCATATCAAGCAATAGGTGGAAAGAACATTATTTTTTCTTTCCAATTTTCTATCATTCCTACAAACATACCCTGGAAAGAAAGCAATAGGATTGTTGAGCTGCAGAATAAAATTAGGCAAAAAGATGTAATGCTCTAAAATAATAAAATTTTAGCTGCATTATCCAAATACAAAATATTAGTGCCAAAAACAAGATTGTTTGTCTATTACTAATGTTCCACATTCAAAGGATTGTTTGTCAATCATTGTTAGAAGGTGAGCAAATACAAACAATCAATAGCAACATTAATAGTCTCTGTTAGTTTTATCTGAAGTGGCAATTAAAAAAATCCAACTCTAAAAGACATGTCAAAATGTTATAGGATCATTCCTTATGAATGTTACACTAATATCCACGTAATTAGACTTAAAAGAAAACAAAAGAAAACACAATATTGTCAGAACTAGACCAGACAGACCAGATGAACCAAGAAGCAAAGGTCCAACCAGTGACATATAATTGAAATAGGTTGAACCGTTTCAAACCAGTAAAAAAACTGGTTAAAAAATTTCAAAAAAACCAGATTATTTATTTATTTTTAATTTTTAATAAAAAATTGTATCTTTTTCACTATGTTTTCCTTTATTTTTATCTTCAATTTTTTGTAAATATATTTTTTCTTTTTCTTTTCTAAGTTTCAATATTTTTATGAAATTGTTTAATTATTAATTTATTTTTAAATTTTTTTAAAGTGGCTGAGCCATCTAGTTCAACCAGGAACCAAAGATCCAACCAATTCGACTTCTAGTTTTTACAACACTGGCAACAAAACAAAAGGGTTATGGCATCTCGAGGTTACCCATTAACCCACCCAAAAAAATTCAATAGCAACAATGTGAAACCCCATCAGCCGCTCAAAATCTAAAATTCATCATGAATGGCCCTAATCCAAACTGAAGCAACGGCATCAACAACCCAAAATCTGTGCGAAATCAAGTTGAAAGCCACTGGAAATCTGATCAGAAACCCGAAATCCATCATTACCAACCCTAACTGCAACTCAAAGCAACCCCAATTGGAAACCCTTGTTTTAGAAATCCCAAATCGTGAAACCCTAAACCAACCCCTGTTTTTCTATTTCTTGTTCAAAACTAAAACCCAAGCCCATGGTTTTGGAGACTCCAAATCATAAAATCAAAATTGTGTTTTCAGTCCCTAAATTTCAGAATTGAAACCCTCAGCACTTCTTCATTTTTCCCTTTTTTTGCTTCTCCCTTAGCCAGTAACCAATCTACAAATTTATTCATTTTCTTTTATTACAAAATGGCATGGATTAATCAAATAAAGAAAGCTCAATCATACGCCGCGTGTTTCTTCTTTTAGAGTTGGATTTTTCTTTCTTTTTAATTGCCATGTCATATAAAACCAACGGAAACTATTAACACCGACTAACAGTCCTTATTTGCTCAATTCCTAATATTAGAGGAACTAAATTGCTGCAAACCCTATAGTACAGGGAATTTAGGAGTATTTACACCTTTTCTTTTGCTCTGTATATTACTAATGTGCCACATTTATAAGGTCATTGATGATGTAAATCAAGCAATTGATATGCTTGATTTTTGCGTCGACTACTTCTTGTTCTTTCATCTTTAGCATTGTAAACTAGTCATTCCACTGAGCATAACAAGCAAATAAACTAACTTGAACCAGTAGTCTATTTAAAAGAGGGATTAAATTCACCTTGTATTTTGCACATTCAGTGTGGCTTCTAACGGCCAAGGTTGCCATGACTCGTTGCAATTCTTTCAAATGAGTTGCTCCCCATGGCGAAAGGTACCTTTGAGCGTACGAAATAGCGTGCATGTAGTTCTCAGCTCGTACCAATTCAACGAATTCCTGAAGTCTCAACTGGAACTCGAATTTGCTCTTTCATAAAAGAACAACAAAAATGATTGAATCTGAGACAAAATACTAGATACAATCTGAAATCTCAGGTCGAAATGTTTAAGGGTGCCCACATATTTTTTATAGCAAGTACTAAAAAAAATCTATATTTAATGAATGCAGTTAAGAGAGAAATTTAACATATAATGCTGATAATCCAAAATCACAGCTGAAGTATATTTAACTCTTAGAGAACTGTGGAGGTTAAAACATCAAGTGGAACAAAGAGAGGAAAACAATCATGATAACTAAGAAGACACAATGAATGAATGCATACCTTGGATTTCTTCAACCTTGATTTGTTATCTGCACACCAGGCAAGGGCAGGAACCACCTCTTGATTTCTAAGGCCATCAATAACCTTCTTAGCTTCTTGGAAAACATCAATATCGACAAGTTCCTGACACAAAAACATTCAATTAAGTATGAGCATATTTGTAGGCAAATGGTGATGGAAAAGATAATTTTATTTATTTTTATATAAAGACATGTTTACTTCAAAGAAGACAGCAGAATCTTGGTTAAACCAAGCTAGTTCTCTAGAGAGGTTGCATGTGATGTGAAACTTATGAACAGCCGTAACTTCTAAATGTATGCTAAAACAAGCATAAAGCCTCTATTGGACCTCCACAGTTATTACGAGGAATTAATTGGAAACTGTCGTGAAGATACCGGCAAAGATGACAAGAATGTTTTCAGTGATGAGCATTTAAGGAAAAAAAACTGTCCGGCCAAAGCTAGATAACTGATGAATGACAAAGCATTCTAATTCAAAAGGTTAAAACATGTATTTAATATAAAGAAAATACAATGCCATCCTGATTCAATGTAATCCTGCTTGTTAGTCCTATCTTATTCTCTGATTATAAAAAAAGGCAGAGCATACTTTTAGTGGCTAACTCCATAGAAAACTTATGAAATTAGAATTGAGAATTCGTGCATACATTTCATGTTCATGCATTTCACCATGTTATTATCGCATTCAAGGTATTTAATTTATATAAATTTGATACCTTAAAAATATATATATATAAAGGTTTGGAGACATGGTATATGTTGTGTTAGTGTTGTTTCTTCATGTCAGGTCCAACATTGTCATGTCTATATGAAATGAAGCAAGCATGTAAAATACCTGTATGTTGCTGCTATCTGCAAGCTTCATTGCAGAGTCATAGTATGACATACGCGACATGTAGTCCACAAGGATCCGCTTCAATCGCACATTATTCCATTCAGAAAGGTTCTCAGAATCCGCTGAATCTAAGTGATCAAGACGAGCACGACACCTATGAGCTTGCAAGTTCTCTGCATGACTCCCCTCTTCCAACTGGATGAAAAAGAACATAGACTTTAGTAGATCACTATGCATTAATGACTTAAGAAGGGCTACTCATTACTTTGGATAATAAATTACTAAAACACAAAATACAATCCAGTTGCTCAGATAAGAAGAAAAATAAATCTACCATGACTACTAAATACAGCGACCAACTAATCTGCAAAGGTTATACTTGTTAAATTGAATAAAAATTACTGAATTACGAAAAATGCCAATTGATAAACAGATATATGTATGCGCACGTATGTAAAGCAAAAAAGTGAACAATATTGGCAGGGGTTTCTACAGACCATTACTTAATTTAGGTTATACAGTTTTGCAGTTAAACATAATTTATCCCCAAAGCCAGTATGATAAGATTCAAAACTCTTTTAACTTATTCGATATTTCAACTTTCCATACAAATTGACGAGTTTTAGATTTATTCTTGCTTCAATTCTACAAATTCATATTATCAAATTTAAGTGAAATTGTCAAAATTTCAACTTTCATACAAGTCCAGCTCTTTTACATCGAATTAGTTGTTCTCTTCATTTTCATAAAAATTCATTAATTTTAGATCATATAAAAACACAGCCATTTTCACTAAAAATATCCAAAACTACTTTCTGCCTTTTAGACCTCCAAAAGTTAAAAGGAACCTAATTTTGCTAATTCCAATACAGATCACATTAAATTAACTTAAAAAGAAATAAAAATAATTAAAAAATAACAAAAAAAAACTCTTCTTTTACCTTGCGCTTGATTCCTTGCAAACGGGAAACAAGGGAAGTAAGACTCAAAATGGCATCGTCTTTGGATATTTCGTCGGAGTCAGCCACGTCAGTGACGCTTGAAATAACGGCGGAGACTTCTTTCTCGACTGTTCGGTGATTGGTTCGGATTGTTTTCTTGAAATGTTCAAAAG
Source organism: Gossypium australe (assembly GCA_005393395.2). NCBI lineage: Eukaryota > Viridiplantae > Streptophyta > Magnoliopsida > Malvales > Malvaceae > Gossypium > Gossypium australe. The sequence continues at coordinate 34,443,865 of CM016617.1, forward strand.
GAACACGCAAGAATTGGTGCTCTAATTTTAACGATTCCGTCAGATGGCTCAGTTTCGAGGACGGCCCCGTGTTTGATGCGACGGTAATTGCGGTTGTCGTTGCAGCGGTTTCGGGGCTTGTTGCGGCATTCGAACCGCTACCGTTTGGAAGTGGATCGATTTCCATTCGAAGGGGAAAGAAACCGGTTTGAGTTCAAGGAAGAGTGGAGACGAGAAGAAAGGAATGATTAGTAGCTTTCTTACGGTGATGTGGTGAAACGACAGCGTCTTTTACGATAAAGCAACTGGATCTGATTGTGGACCGAGCTTTGCCAAAAATTTTCTATGGGATAATTACAAATTAGCGGTTAACATTTACAATTTTTTAAATTTATTTTTCATTTTTTTATTGAGTTAAATTTATCAAAATATTAACTAAACCATTAATTTTTTTAAGTATATGATTTTGACACAATATTATCTATCTTATATATTATATTAACAAATAATATAAAAATATTTAAAAATAAAAAATATAAAAATTCAAAAAATTTTACATGAAGTACACGTGGATTGCCTTATAGGCTACCATGTTTAAAATTTTAATGTTTTAGTTAGTATTTCTCTTAAAAAAATAACAATTCAGCTCTTTCTAAAAAATTGATAGCTTTTCAAAAAAATTGATAGTTAAATTCAACCATTTTTTAAAAAAAATTGAAGGTCAAATTTAGCTTAAAAAAAAAGAACAAGAGCCAAATAGATAAAATGTGTAAACATTAAGAGCTCATTTTGTCATTGTGCCTTTTTTCTACTAGTCTAATTACAAATCAAGGAAGTTATTAATCAACAAAGTTTGAACCTCATTCATCGAGTGCCAACAAGAAGCCTTAACCCCTTCAACCAATGGTACGTTTGGTTCACTGAATCTTATATTACGTTTCGTAATAAGATTACAAAAATGCAATGTTACGAGTGGAATGTAAAATTAACTTACTTCGATTCATTTGGGTAGAATGTAAGATTCAAGTGTTTGGTTGATAAAATGTAATGCTGTCATTATTATATAATTTTCTATTTTACAATTTCATTTCTTTAACATTTTTTAGTCTCAAAATTTTCATAGAAGTATAATAATTTAATAAAATCATTGTTATTACACCTTAACTTTATCATATGAATTTAATTAAAAAACTATTGAACTTTAAAATTATGACAAAATCACGCTTCGATGTATATGTATTGAACAGAGGAAATTACAAATAGAGATAAAACGTGCAGTGTACTGTTGGTATAACAGGTCTACTTGTAATATTTATATAAATATACAATGGAACACCTTGCAGAGTATCCCAATGATCGAATCCATAAGAGATCGATAAAAAAAATTTGAATTCACAGCAATAAGAATGCAAGATAGAAAGTCTAAATAGTTAGTACTAAACAACCTATAGTACGACAAAACATAAATAGAATGTTTGGGGCTAAATTAATATCTAAGGACCTAATTGTAAAGATATCCAAATTTGTAAAAGAGATAATCAATACAGAATTGTAGCTGGTTAATTTCCATGTTGATAATTAACTCTTAGATTAGGAAATTTAGTAGAATACTTTTCTAATCGAATTAATTAATATCTCTTGATCTATAATTTACCCAATTTACAATTTAGTTCGATTTATCTCTTGATCTAACTTAAACTAAATAGGGACAATTGAATTTTCACACAATAAGATTTCCTCTCGATCTCCCTTATCTATATATTCACCTAGAATCGTTAATTTTAAGTTTTAGATTTTATTCAATTTAGTCTAATTATTCAATTTAGTTCATAAACCTTAAGATAATTATTCAACATTTCAATTAACGAACTACCTAAGAAAATTAATTCATGATTATCTTAATAAACCAAAACCATATCATTTTCATGTTCATTTAAGCAATTAAATAAAACGAAAATTAAGAAGGTTTAGAAATTTCTTGAATTTGGATTCGATGGAGTCTTTGATTTGATGATTTTGATGGAGTGGGAACATAAGATTCCTCGTTTTGATTGTTTGATTGCAAACTTTGAATAAGGAAATCACTAAAATCTATTAATATTTAAAGTGCAGAATCAATGGAACAAGAAGAGAAAATTGCAAAAAAAAAAAAAATTAAGGAAAATTGCAGCAACCTAAAACTTCAAATTAACCTAAAAACTAAAACTAAAACTAAAACTAAAACTAAAACTAAAACTAAAACTAAAGAGATCCTTTAAAAGTTGTTATAAAGTGTTATTTATAGTGCTTTTAATGTTAACCTAAAATAGACAAGATTGCCCCTGTTTTAAACAACCAAAATAGCATGTTTTGACTGAAAAACCCTTTGTAGAATTCAGCTCGTTGAGCCTCAATGCTGCGACACCAAAAACTGGTGTTGTGACTTTGCAAATAGAATCCTCCCAGATCTACCTAGCAGCATTGGTGTCATGACTCTGGTTTTGGTGTTGCAACTCCGACTCCTGGAACGGCTAGACTCCTTCAACATTGGTAACTGTCCTTGATGTTGCAACTTCAGTAGCTTATTGTCATGGCCTTGACACCCGATGTCACGACACCTAAACATTGGTGTCGCGACTCTGTAACTAGTTCACCTATTGTTACTTCTCAAAGTTCAACTCCTAGGCTGGTGGACAGTTTCAGTGTTGTGACACCAAGGGTCTGGTGTTGTGACATCAATGGTAGCATCAAATTTTCTTCATGTTTTGGCCTAAGTCACCTCTTGCACAAGCTAGAATTAATTGCTAGAACCTAAAAGGTAGGATTTTTCCATTTTGGTCACAAAACACACATTAAAATACACAAATTAACTACTTAGACAAAAATCTAACAACTATTAAAAATCATACAATAAGAACATAAAAATGCTTAAATACAAGCTCTAAATGTCAAAAAGGATTTAATTTATCATATCAAATTATAGCAGATCAAATTCTCCCACACTTAAGTCTTTGCTTGTCCTCAAGCAAACACATAAAACACAAGAAACAAGAAACATACACAGAGATGAACCTTGAGCAAGAATAATGAAAGTGATTAGTCAAGAGGTATATACAATGTAGATGATTCTTTTAACATGCACCCTAAGTATGATATCTAGGGAATTTACAACTTCTAATAAATCAAGAGAGTTCACAAAATTACAAGATGAACGAGCATAGAGGTAATCATACATAACTACCTGTTAGAAAAAAAAAGGGGTTTGAAAAATGCAGCGAAAAATATGTTTTAGGGAAAACAAAAACTTGGTTGTGTTATCTAAACTAATAAACACTTAATAAAAAATCGTACCTTTTGATTCGTCTAGGATTAACGCTTCGACCTAATAGTCTTCTTCACTATCCTCAAACTCACGTCTGCCGCGTGTGGGCTCGCTTTGAATACAATTTTTTTCACAAAATTACTAGTGGGGTAATTTTGTAATTTCTCTAAACTTTTGGGTCAAGTTGTAAATAAGAAAAATATATCTAGAAATCTTCTGAAATAATTTCTTTAGAGAATTTTTTCTTTACAACTTTCTCTTGAATTCAAGTGTGTGTAAAATAATTACCTATGGCTCTCTTTATATAAGGAGAATTTAAAGAGTTTAATTATGATTAAACTTAACCACTTTAATATTCAACTAATATAATAGTTATCAAGATAAATATTAGATTAAATTTAATATTAAATCTATTAAATTAATAGAATATTTATCTATAAGATAAATATTAAATTTAATTTAATATTAAGATAATAACTTTAATATTAAATTAATAAAATACTATAATGATAAGTATTAAATTAAATATAATATTAAATATATTAAAATAATATTATTTTTGGAATAGTTAATTTAAAATCAATTTATCCGGTAGAGTCCCAGTAGGAGTGTGATTCCTCCACTGTTCAACTGCCAAAGGGCCACCCGTCGGCAACTGGAATGTCGTCGTCATCGACACTATTGTGTCCGGTGGTGCCATCTCAAGTGCACCCTCATGGCACCCCAAGCCGGTTTCACATACCAATTTTTGGGTCTTGATCTCGATTTTGGGTTCTCGAGCCCACTTTTCGATCTCAGATCCAATTTTCAAATTCAATTACCCATTGGGTCAATTGTCTAACTTGAAATTTAATTTTCAAAAATATCATATTAATTTTAATTAATTTGATTAATTTAATTTTACCCAGTCAAAATTAATTTTCTCAAAAATCACTTAGATTTTCTAAATTAATTTTTCAAGAAAATTCTTTAATCAAATTCTCTAGTTGAACAAATCTTATGATTGTCTAATTTAATTCCACATCGAATAAATCAAATCAATTAAATTAAATTACTTCCAAAGTCATAGAATTTTCTTTTGATTCAAATGCAGTCTGATCAAAAGCTAGCGGAAGGACCAATCAGACATATACAATTAGGCTCTAGTAATTACAATTATGTCCAGAAGCGTTATTTTGATAATTCACAATTTATTTAACCATTGAGTCAGTCCACAAGAAGTACCATGATTGAAAACTCCTTATTGTATACTCTTTAAGTAAGCAATTTATCCAACTGCTTTGTCCAATGACCTCGTCATGTGTGTGTTACCCTCATATAATATCATTGATTCCTTTGAGTTAAATCCAATCACTCAATACAATCCTATTTTATCTCACTGTTACCATTGTGTCTTCTTAATAATTAGTGTAACACCCCAAACCCAGCCTAGACGTTATGGCCGAATCTGGCGGTATCACATTGAAGTGCTTTTCGAAAACATAGTTTCTTTTGGAAATCTATTCTATTATTAAAACTCGTTTATGATCTTAACGGAGAATTTTAGGGTATCTTGTTCCTTTAAAACTCAAGTTGTTTTTAGTAGAACGTTGATCTTATTAGCTTGTTACTATACTTTAAAACAATGTTTGATGCCGAAGCTTTTATTGTATGTTACGAAAACGTGGTGTTTTGAAAAAAAAAACATTTATCTTTTGAAAAACCGCGTCCTACTACTACTCAGATGTGAATTAAAATAAGTAAAATCCCCACATTAAAAGTTAAACTTAAAGAGGCCTTATTACAAAAACAAATACCCAGATTAAATTTCTTATAAATAAAAAGTCAAATATAAAAGCAGGTGTGGTTGTGTGGCCACCTCTGAATCCCTCGTAGCACCGATCCGCCTAAGACTGGGGATTACCTATACAGATAAAGAGAAGGGTGAGTTTACGAAAACTCAGTGTGTAACCCCATATAAGAAAAATGGCCAATCAGGTCGCAGACAAGTTCAGTCTGGGCCTAAGCCCAATTCAATAACAATTCAGTTCAGTTAGGGCCTTAGCCCATTACAATATCAGTATCAGTGTGGGCCTTAGCCCATTTCAGTAACAGTATCAGTGTGGCCTTAGCCCATTTCAGTAACAGTAACAGTTCATGCATGCAGTCAGAAATCCTACCCAACCAGCCTCTACACTCCACTCCGTCCAGCCCTACACTCCATGTGGGGATAAAATCACCCACCCATCCTTAAACTCCAAAAATTAGCACCGGTTGCGGCATTAAACAGTATTTACAGCAGAGCTGCCAGTACAGTACACTTCCTCCAATCATAATAATCCCATCCCCATGCAACATATCACACATGGATGCAACATATATATATCATGACATGCTCATATACAGTCATACATAACATAAGGCATACTGTTAATTAATATCATAGGGGCATAACAGTCATTTTACCATAGGGGCATAATAGTCATTTTATTAGTTTGGGGTCTAGGTATACTTACCGATCCATCAGTAGGTCCATAGTATTCTCGGGCGACCCGTGCAACCTAAACAGTCAAATAGTAAAAATGGGCCCAAGGCCCATAATACAGGCCTATATGGCCCACATAGTCCAGAAATGGTCTCGGCCATGTAATTTACACAGCTTGGCCCAATATTCTCCACACGTTCGTGTGGTTTACTTGTGTGGGTCCCACAAGCCCGTTGGGCCCACATGACCCATTTCGACCCAACATGGCCCAAAATGACCCAAGACCATAAAACCGCTCATGGTGGCCTCAACAGTCAAACGCTCACGTTTCAGGCGTTCTGGTTACCACACCAGCGAGCACACGCTCGTGTAGTGTCAATTGTCATATTTTTCAGCTTTTGCTGATTTCTGATTTGGGCAGTGTTTACACACTTGGTTCTATTTGCTGAGAAAACCGCCCACGCCTTTGAAACCTACACTTGACCAACAATCCCCAATTATTCATTAAAGCAGTTACTTAATCGAATAAACATAAGTTATCCCAATCGTTATACTCACAACAACTTACCCTTGATCGAGTGAAGATGGAAGTTTCGCCTACCCAACCATTAATTACGAACCTTCAACCCATTCGAAAAGTTCCTAAGCACCAACCGAAAAAGAGTAAGCACTTATTCAACAAGCAACAAGAAAACAATTTACCATCTTCACTTACCAATAACGCGAGAAGAGTACCCACTACAAAGTGTAAGACTTATCGGCAAATAGAGAATGATAACCAGAACAATAGAGAAGGGAAAACAGTTAACTGCAAGGGAAAGAAATGAATCACCAAAAAGAAATGAAAGGGGAAGGATGAAAAAGAGGAGAAAGATTTGGCCAAGGGGAAAAGGAAAACGTTTGCTCACCTTTTTCAGAAGAATAGTATTCTGGAAAGTCAAGAGAGAGAACACAGGAACACTAGTCGGCAGGAAGCAGTAAGAATAGAATCTGCACAATAAGGGTAAAAAGAAAAGAGAATCGGCAAGGAAGAAACAAAAGCAATCGTCAAAAATATTTGGGAAAAGAAATGAAGAAGAGGCAAGGAGAGGAAGAAGGTATATTCGGCCAAGAAAAGTTGTCAAATACGAAAGAACAGAAGAATACCTGAAAACCCCTAACATATTTAGCCTCAAGCAAAAAAGAGGAAAAAAACCATACAAAACCGAAATGAGGGCATACCAAATGAGGAGTACCACTCTTGCTGAATTCTTGAGTGCCCACAGTCCAGTTTCAACACAACTCTCCCTCTCCCCTCACTTCCCTTGATTTTCTCCTAAAATCCCTCCTCAAATCTCTCCACCTGATCACACCTCCCCTCAACCACTCAATTTGAATTCTCCTCAACCACTTCAGTGTTTCAGTCAAACTCCAACTCTTCCCACGGCACAGTAGCAAAATAAATATTCCACTACTCCCACCAAGATTCGAACACCAGTTCTCTGGCATAGGTAACACGCCACTTACCATTAGACCAGCAGACTCTTTATGTCATGCTTTACCACAATAATTTAAAAGCCTACTAACTATAGGCAAGGGTTTTATTCCTTAAAAACAAAATTTTTGCACAAGCCCAGGCTTGAACCAAAGACTTCTCAGACACTCCCAAACACACCCAAATCACTCAACCACTAAAGCAACAAGTATTTGTGATACAAACATGCAAAAATAAATACTTAAAATTTTTGGGCGTTACAATTAATATGACCACTGTTAACAAATGACTGTGATAATTTTTTTGTTCGAAAACAAGTAACCCGTGGCCATGTTCCATATTTATTAATCCACATAATACCATCATTAACTCTTTAATCGAGCTATGAATTCTATTATTGCTAGTAAAGCCATTCCATACAAAAGTCATGTACCCAACATATCGGCTGTGGGCTTAATCATCTCTAGCATAAGCCTTTACTTATATCAAAACACATGAGTTACATACATAGGTTTAGTGGCTAACTTGGGATTTAGGTAAATCACACCATGAATGTCACAAGTGAATTAATTCGGAAATGGATTCAAAATTAATTCAACTTGGGTCCAGTCCAATGTATCATTCTTCTAATGAGTACATCTATGTCTCTACTCGTGGAGCCAACTGTTCCGATAGCCAAGACTAGCCATCTCCCCAATTGGAATTGTAGACGACATAATAATCCTTCTACGTATTTGAATCAAATGTTCACTTTGATTCTTTTACGGGATTATGAACTTGTTTAGATTATCTACTGATGCAAGTTGTCTTTCTTGCAATGTAAATGTTCTTATAGTGCCACTTATCATCAATTTGAACTTAGACAATCAATGTGCTATTATTTTCTTGTCACAATTTTGCTATGTATGCAAAACATGAAAGAAAGAAGCACATGATATAACAGTGAAATGTGAAATTAACTTTATTTATTTATTCATCGTTTAAATATATAGAAAACAATTACATGTTTACTACAATATGGACACATTTCCCATCATTACCGTCCTTCACTTAAATCCATCAAAATAATCTAAATAGATATAATACAGGGAACTCTATTCATTCATTTATCACAAAAAAAAAAACAACAAATCAAGAATCCAAAAATTGAAAAGTCAAGGTCATATAGGACTTCTAGGCTTGTAATGTTCTGAGGCTTAAGGGTGATTCAGTTTCAAAGAAAGGATAGAGTCAAAACAGTTCAAGCACTAGAATTAGTTTAACACATGACATTTGTTCCTTAACCACCCCAAAATGTAACCAATATCCTAACCACCTTATGTCTCATTCTCTCGCCTACCTCATTTCTCCAAAATTCTAGAGAGGCTCAATTAAATTACCATAATCATAAAAGCCTAGAAAAATTGGGCATTAACAAGAGAAATAAGATTATTTTCAACTTAGGGAAAATATTAACATTTGTCAACTAAATCTCTCATTTTCACTCTCAATGTTTTTATTCATTCTATGCTCTTTTTTATCACTCACTATGCTTTTATCCCTTTCCATGCTTCTATTTACTCAAGATTTTTCATTCAGCACATTAAAAATAAGGTTCTCTACTTATGGTATTGAATCAACTCTCTACTAGTTCACTCAAGCAAACTATAACAATCCATTTTTAGTGGTGTCGGAACCCCCTTTTTCAATGATCGAGTCAGTAAATATTAATAATTAATATCTACTAGTCTATTATAGTATTATATTAAATTTTGGTCTAGTAATTTGGTTGGTTAAATGTTTAATTAAGGTATAAGGACTAAATCATAAAAATTGTAAAATTTAATCGTTATCGAATTTTAAAAGCCATAAGGTTTAAATAGGAATGGTTCAGGGGTTTATATGGCAATTGAACCATTTTCTTTAGTGGTTGGATGGTTTATGTTAATTTTATTAATATATAAGTTGAAAATATATGTTAATAATATAATAAAAATAATGAAACAAAAACCCCATCATCTTTTCATTTTGTTTTGACCACCAAAAACACTAAATAGAAGAAGGAGAAGACATTACTAAGCTTGAAGAAAGTATTCGACCATTGCATGGTATGAAATTCAAAGCCCTTTTTTAGTAAATTTTATGTTTTTGATATCGATGTAGCCTAATCTAGCTAACCCAAGGATTATTTCATAATAATGTCAAAGATTTTAAAAGCTACCATTAATGATTATTGCATGTTCTTAATAGTAAATGGTAGATTTGTAAGCTTAGAAATGTTTAAGGATTATTTTGTAAAGTGATTGTTGATAATTTTGCATTTAGGGAATAAAACAAAAAGTTGATGAAGTTGTTATGAATTTTTGTTAAATTTGAGTTGTAGAGGGCTGTATAAAGGTGTATTTAGAAATGAATCATAAAACAGAGCTTAAATGTGAAAGTTGTAATAGTTTTATTTTTAAGGACTAAATTGAATAAAATGTAAAAGTTTAGGTAAATACAGTAAAATGTTAAATAAAGAGTCATATGCATATAATTATACTTTATAAGTATTTGAAGTTGATAGTTGAATTAAATTATTATATAGATAAATGCAGAAAAAGAAAAATTACTGAGTAGTCCTTTTTATCGTGTTTGTTGTTGTTTTGGTTTAGGTAAGTTTGCATAATGTTTAAGTTGATTTAATTGTCTTTGAGATTTAGTATGTATATGTATAATTTGTGATGGACATATCTATTATGTAATAATCTTTAATATTGATGGACTAAATTGTGAAGAATGGTATAATTGATTTTGATGATTTAAAAAGAAAATGGATACAATTGAGTTCATGTGATAATGTTGATGATTAAATGACTAGAAGTTATGGATATAAACTGAGGCTCGTATGAACTTAGTGAATGACTAGGATACAAATGAAATGTCATTAGGGTTATTACCGTATTGGGTGCTAGTCTTGGATGTTTTGTTGATGGCTAAGGTTCTGTATTTATTACGGATTCTTTATAGCTCGTGTGAGCAGCATCGTGTAATGTTACCATCCCGACCCACAGCTCGTGTGAGTAGGGCCATATTCACAGTTCGTGTGAGCATTTATATTCACAGCTCGTGTGAGCATTTCTATCATGAGTATCTAACGTTATTTCGTTATAGTTCATTAGGTAAAAATATGATTATGGAATGGAAATGATAGTAGGATTGATTTATATGCGAATAGTAATATGTGTACCAAGTATGTTTGCTTGTATATGATAGAAAAGCATAGAAAATGTTTTATGTTTCAATTGTGAAGAAACTAACCTTGTTGGGTTTGTGGTTTGCATAAGCCATCAAAGAATACCATGTTTCCTATTTATATAATTGTGTGTTCAATGCTTAAGATATATTAATGACGGGTAAGTTGTGTTAAATTCCATATGAACTTACTAAGCATTGTATTGCTTACATCTGTGTTGTCTGATTTTTTATAGATCATCAGAAACTGCGCAGTCGGTTGGAATCAAGTCTGAGCTCACACTATCCATTTAACAACTCGGTAGACTTTTGATCATTTTGGGCTTGGTTATAAGTGGTATGTAAATAGGTATTTTAGTCATGTGTATATGCAAATTTGAGACTTGAGTAGTTACTTTGGTGTGTAATTAAATGGCTACTTGTTGAAGTTGGACTTAAGTTAAATTGATAACCTTATGTATATGTATATTTATATATGTGATGTTTGATCATGTTCCAATAGTTAAGTCTATGATGTTGTTATGACAAAGGTATGATTGATAAGTATGCATGTAACACCCCAAACCCCACCGAGTAAGTTTGACTTGAATCCGACATGCCAAATTAGCCGCTAAAGTGACTCTTCATTAATTCCCAACCTAACCTCCAACACACCACCGAATTATAGCATGCAACATGCTAAGTTATAACACAACAATGAAATATATACATAGGAAGACATGCGTGCTTACAAAACTAATAAATGAAAGGTTTGCATATCAAATAGTAGTAAGACTTAAATGTTCGCAATCATCAAATAGCATAAAATTCACATGATAGTGTTCAACATGAGTTTGCAACACACAAAGTATGAGTTTGCACAAAAGCATAAGTCCATATACATTTGTATAGGTTCGCTTAAATAACAATAGTTCACATAGTACTTAAGTTCACAACATATGGTTTCACAAATAAACAGACTTCACAAGCAAATGAATAGTACATGAAAGGGTTTCCATACTTCAATAGGGTTCGCATAAAAACATGGTTTCGCATACATATATGGGTTCGCTAAGTAATAGGACTATCATGAACAGGGGTATGTATGTAATTTTTGAGGTCGCATGCATATAGAGATCGCAGAAAACAATACTTAGCAATAAATCTGGCACACATTTTGATAAGGGTTAAAGTAATACAATGTAACATTCATGCATGAAAGGCATCAACTTTATTCATAGTAAAGTTATAAGTAATTATTTTAAGATATGGTTCGCAAAACTTATACTTTATGGAAATTATTTCAATAACAAAATAAAAAAAATATAATAAGTCTAAAACCCCCATGATAAAAATAAACCCTGTCACCTTTATCCCAGGTTCGCCAATATCTATTTAGGGAGGATCCTCGCCAAGTCATCTACCTCGACACTGCTATCCGCGACCTACTTACCTATGAAATAAAAAAAAGGAGTGGATGAGTTTATTGCGAACTTAGTCAATAATCAGGAATCAACAGAGCATGCTTAAAAACAGAGCTTAAAACAGATATAAGACTTAGTCTGAAAATCATTTCACGTGCTAGGTTCGCGGGTAAGGTTGCGGGACCCAGTTCACAGACCCTGTCAAAAAACACGAGTTTGTAAAAATAATTCGTATGTGCTTACTGGAAATCATACTTAAAAACTTATCTTGTTCTTGCTCGAAAAACATATCTTATATAGTGCGAAACACGCTCACAAACTTGTCTTATCAGAATGGATGAGAAACATAAAATATGTTCTTACCCTTAACACATTTAACACACTAATCAGAATTTTGTCTCGTTGGATGTGTGAATCTCCGTATAACACCTCAAAATGACTCAAAAAGTCCTTATAACATGTCCCATAAGTTTTAAGCGAAACAATACACTCTTCTGTACACCAACATGTCCCAGTGAATGGAGCATAGCTCGACATTCCCTTATCACTCCACATGTCCCAGGGCTTCAATTCCCAAAATCGTAGAAACATAGAGGTGAGTACTATCAATCCTTTGGTATACCAATATATCCAACATGGCTCGCAAAAGGAGCACACATAGAGACATATCATAGAGAGCTCGAAAAGGGAGATTACTTATTAGAGAGAGCTCGCATAGAGAGCTTGCTTGAAAACACTTGTAAAGAGCTCGCACAAAAGGTCAAGAAAACATAGTTTATAAAATGATACTTTTAAAAATGTTTCTTGAAAACATAGGCTCACGTAGGAGCTTGCTTAAAACTTAGCTTTAAAATTATATCTTAAAATCATAATATAAAATAGAGCCTCGGGGCTTGAAAATAGGGTTTTGTCGAAAACTTACCTTTGAAACTTAGTTTGAAAACAAGTTCTTTGGAAAACATAACAGTTAACTAATTGATACTAAAACATATGGAAGTGAACATACTTATGATAAATCTAGATCAATCATTGAAAACTGAGAAACTTAAACAAGCTTGGCTTTGCCTTTATCCTTGCTGGTGGGTGGTCCGACTGTTCGTACATACATAATACACAGATTACTTTGTAACACCCCGAACCCGGCCCAAACATTATGACCGAATTTGGTTTGCTACAGAGAAAACATTTTGAAAATCCCTTTTAGTCGAATTATCATTTGCTAAAATATAGTTGTTTGTTTAAAACATTTGAGGTGTATAAAACCGTTCTTAGAGTTATCTTAAAAATATTCATTAAGTCAGGTTGTTATTGATTCAGGTGTACCCGATGGCACGATAAAACGTTTTGCGATTGGATTTTGGAAAACATGTGAACTTAATTTCATGCTAAGATAAAGTTTAACCACATTAATCCAAAACACAAAATAATAAAAAAAAATATAGCTAAGCGGCCTTATTACATCTTAAATAAAATAAAACCAACATTAAAACAAAATAAAACAAAATCCAAGTTCATCTAATCAAAATTCCCACTGCATGGCCACCTCGAGTCCACCCGGCTCCACATCCGCGATCTACATGTCACCTGAAAAATGTAAAAGAGAAGGTGAGTCACCAAGACTCAGTATGTAACCCTTCCCCCGGTTTAATGCCACGACATACACAATTTATAACAAAGTAACATGCATAAAGTCATGCACCCAACCTAGCCATCCAAACGCCTTTCTCTACCCCGTGTGGTACCAAACCACTGGTGACTTAAAGTCACAGTTGTGATACCAAATCACTGGAGGTGCCAAACCTCTGATGTCCGCAGACACAAATCAAATGATGGGGCCAACCTATCGTGTGATACCAAATCACTGGCGTCAATCCCTTAATATCGTCTGTGGGGCCAACCCACTGTGGTGCTAAGCCACTGGGACGAGACGCTATGAGGTGCCAAACCTCTGGAGGTGCCAAACCTCTGGTGACCGAAGTCACAATGTGGTACCAAACCACTGGTGTCCGTCGACACTAATAACACTGCCCCCTCCTCTCATCAGCCCACATTAAACAGTTATATAACATAGTTCATGCCAACATACATTTAAATCACATGTATCAAATGGGCCATGCTTCCCAAAAGCATCATAAATCAATCTCATACTGACAGAGACTTACCGGGATCCTCGCTTATACCGTTACAGTATTAAATCCATTGCTACATAAACCAAATTTAGCATACATAACATATAGCACATTAACTAGTTATAAAGTGTGTATGTACACACCTGTTGTGAATGAAAGCTCTAAATCCCGAAGAACCAAATCGGCCACAATAGCCTTCCTTGCTCCTATATTCGGCCAACACAAGATTAGTGACATGGCCTATTCGGCCAAACTAAATAAATATAAAGGGGTCATCTCTTGAACCCGAATCCTTACCTACACGCTTTTGAGTACTAACCACGGCACACGATACCCGAATCTGTTTCACCACACTACAATCGATCAACCAATAATATTAATAGCCTTCGGCTTTTCCATTAACCCAAGTCGATAAAGAGACAAGAGAACAGAATAAAAAGGCATTCGGCTTTGACCACTTACCCACCTTATGAACCGATTGAAGAAAAGACTAGAGGAGACCACCTTTGCTTTGATGTTCGGCCAAAACTACACCAAATAGGGAGAAGGGGTTCGGCTATGGTTGATTAAAATAATAACCAAGGTTCGGCTATTGCAAAGGGAAAAAGAAATAAAAATAAAAGATGACTAGGTGCCTTAAGAAAATTCGGCACAATGAAAACAATTAAAAAGAAAAAGAACTAACAAAAAATGGCCACTCTCTAAATATACTGCACTATTCGGCCAAAGTGAGTTAATAGGAGGAAAGGGAATTTCAGTCACCAAGGTAGGGAATAGGTTCGGCTGGAGAGGAAAAAAATAATGAGAAGAGAGGGATGGGGAGTTTAGGCCAACACCCAAAATAATTCTAGGCCACTCATTTGAAGCAATTCAAAAGAATTTGAATACTTAAATGCCTATATTTTCTCCTTGGAATTAATCAAGTAAAATCCAACTAAAAGCTAATATTATCCTTATTATCCTTTATCACCTCTTCAAATAAATAATTAAACAATAAAGCCACCCTTGCTTTCTATCTTATCATACTAAATAAATAATAAACTAAAGGTTAGCATACCCCAGCCGAATTCAAAAACCCAAAAGCTAGTTTAATTCTTTATCAATTTCCTATATATTCTCTTATTCTTTAACAATTAACAAATAAAATAATCCCATGCATTATCCTTATCAATTTAGGAGTCCAAATTCATGCCATCACTTACTCCTTTTCATGCACGCCAGCCTTGAAAATAATAAATAAATAAATAATAAATAAATAAATAAATAAAATACCCAAAGTGCAGCCCCTGGGGTTCGAACCAGCGACCAGGTGAAGGCAACAGCAGCAGCCTCCCTTAACGCCCCTTGCCATCTTTCCCATTTGACTTTCATGTCAAATAATCCCACCATTTAATTATAAGGCCTTCTTCTTGGCCCTCTTTCTTTTAACGCAAAAGCCCAAAATAAAAGTAGAGTCCCCATTTGCTGCTCACGCTACTCGAACCTAGGACCAGCTGGAACCTCCACACGCTGCCAGCCACTTTGCCAAGGCACCGTTTGTGTCATAAACTCACCCCAACCTCTGTTAAGGCCTCCTTCGTTAGCTCCCTTGTCCAAAATAAAAACACCAGGCGCTTTCCCCATGGCTCGAACTTGAGTCCCTTGTCAAGACCCTCAAGTGGCGCCCCAAGCCACTCCACCAAGCTGACTTTCTTGTCCGAAATCCTCACTAATTATTTTTAAGGCCTTCCTAAGCCAACTCCCCACATAACGAAAAAAAAATAAATTCCCAAGCGCCACTCCAGCAGCTCAAACCCAAGACCTCCTTTGCCTCACCCTTAGGCGCACCAAGCCAATTGTCCCAAGCCCATTGTTTGTCATATTTCGCCCAAGATTTTATTAAAGCCCTATCTCACCTAGCTCCCTCCTCTTAGGTACTAAACAAAAAAAAATTAATACTAAGTCAGGCCTAGCTCGGGTTTAATTCTAGACCTTAGAACATGCCAAATAAATCATAATATTTATTCTTCAAGCACGCACATGGGAAATTAACTAAATTACAAACAACCCCTAATTTAGGGTGTTACAATTCTACCCCCTTAAAATAATTTCGTCCACGAAATTAGTTACTATCATTCAATCGTGCATCCTTAACTCATCATACTACGCTACTGCTGCGCACTCTGATCTTAAAGAACCATCCTACTTTCTACACATTCCCTAAGTCCATAATCCAAGTTCCATACACTTTACTAGAAACATAAGAACGAACTAACGTAACCACAACCAAGGCAATTGAGGGTATTTCGGAAATAAAAACTTACCCGTTGTCATATCTGGCACATCTTCCTCCTCGCGACGGCCAACTGCAAAAACCAACCTTGGTTGCCTCGCCTCTGCACCTTCAGCACCTCGGCCATGCCCGTTACCATTACCATTACCTCTAGCTGCACCTCGTCCCCTCTGTGGTTGTTGGCCATCCCTCCTGAATTGACTACGTCCTTGATCCTCAGCTTGAGTCCTAGCGAACTTCCGCGGACAATCCCTTACCCGGTGCTCCATTGATCCACACTCAAAGCACCCTCTACTTCCCGCCAAACATTCTCCCGAATGGGATTTCCCGCATCTAACACACTGAGGTGGCCACTGAGCAGGCTTTGTGGCTCTTTCTGATTCCCCAAATCTAGCCCTCTTCTCCACATTACTGCCCGATCCAGGCGATCCAAAGCCTCTCTTCTGTTTGTTCCTATCATGCTTCTGTTTTACGGTCTCCTTGATCCCTTCGGCTACCTTAACCTTTTCCACTAGAGACGAAAACTCACGAACCTGCTGCGGAGCAATCAGCAGTCTTAAATCATCTCTAAGCCCGTCCTCAAAGCGGACGCAATGCTCATGTTCAGTAGCCACGATGCCCCTAGCATACCTACTCAACCTTAAGAATTCCGCCTCATATTCCGACACTGACTTAGTTCCTTGCACCAATCCCAGAAAAGCTTTCCTCTGAGCATCAGTATAGCTGGTGCCCACATACTTCTTCTGAAAAGCAACTCTAAAGTAATCCCACGTAAGATCATCCGCCGTGGCACCATCTCGGACAGTGAGCCACCACTGATATGCTTCATCCTTCAGAAGCGACACTGCTCCTTTCAACTTCTCCTCATTAGTCAGGTCAAGATCGTCCATGATCCTTTCCGTTGATTCCAACCAGTATTCTGCTGCACTAGGTGCCACTCCCGACACACCCCGGAACACCTCAGCTCCGTTAGACCGAATTCGCTCGGGAACAGATTTCCGAGCTCCCAAATTTCCACTAGCCCCAGCCACCAACTCCAGGACTCGCAACACAGCTTGCGTTACTGCCTCTCCACCGGTCTGATCCTGCTCTTCCGCTCCAAAAGCTGGAGGTGGTGGTGGCGGTGGTATTTCATTTTCAGAACCCTGACCCGACCTAACGGGTTCAGACACGGTCATCCTTCCCCTTCCGCGTCCACGACGGCCACGTCCTCTAGAGCTCATTCTAACTAACGCGCTTTTAATCTGATTAAAAATTTTATGGATTAGTACTTTGTTCCACTTGGTTATTCGCGAAGAAATTTTATGAAAAGTTTAATAGGGATTCTTTCGATCAAACAATGTTTTAAGTCTTCTACCCTAGTTCACACAGAAGGGCACATCCATTCCCTAATACCTTTCATACCTACTCACTCTTCAGACATTTTTGTCCTGTTCTATCCCAGGGGTATTTTCGTCTTTTTCCTACAAGGGTATTTTCGTAATCAATCAGAGGAATTTTAAAACTTTTAATAAATCAAGTCACTTTGGAATTTCCCAAAACTGGAGGGTATTTCTGAAAATTTGCCAAATTAAAGGTACGGCAGAATTTTGGAAACCAGGGGTGTTTTGGTAATTTTGTCAATCAGGGGTAATTTTATAAATTTAGTAAATCAGGGATGTTTTTAACAATTGTAAAACTCTGAGGGTCCTTTTTGAGAGTTTCCCTTCTTAAAACGATGATGTTGCAAAAATTTTAGAATTCAGGGTCATTTTGGTAATTTTGCAAGTTGAGGGCATTTTCGTAAAATTTTTTTTTTAAAACCAAAGTATTTTTTTTTGATAGTTTGGAAGGTAGGGTTTTTGAATATTTATAAAGTAATGAAATTTTGGGGAAAAACCATTGAGTTGATATTTTATGAACCAAGGGCATTTTGGTAATTTACCCCCTAAGGGCATTTTTGTAATTTTCACAAAATTTTCGAAAAATGTTGTAAAGATGATTTTTCTCAAAAAAAAAGTAATTTTAAAAGTTTGGAAAAACTAGGGTTTGTCGTTTTTCTTCCTTTTTTTTTAAAAAAAAAACATAGCTAGTTCCCTTTCGGGTTTTAGTCATTATGTTTAGCCTATGACCGAGTCCTCTTGGTTAGGGTGAACCAAAGCTACGCACCAGGTAGGAATCCCACGAAGAGGAGGTGAGTCACGAAGACTGCTTAAGTACCAAGCTCTTCCGGATCCAATCCTAGACATGCGCACCAAGGTTACCACACCCTAACTCGGCGACTTGGTCCTAGGTTTGTTTAATTAGGCTTTTAGAGTTTTATGTCCTTGTTGGGGTAAACTAATCCTAAAGTTTAAAGTACTTATCACTATCTACGTTCCATGCTTCCTACCCTTCTACAGAAAATAAATCATACAGAAGTTAGGATTACTTACCTGGGCGGATAGGTGCCGGAGACTCGGTGCCATGCTATTCAAAAACCCAAAAATATTTCAAAAAGTCCTACCAAAACATTTTGGGCCTTGGGCCCCCACAGTCGAGCTTTGAACTGGGCTCTGATACCAATTTGTAACACCCCGAACCCGGCCCAAACATTATGACCGAATTTGGTTTGCTACAGAGAAAACATTTTGAAAATCCCTTTTAGTCGAATTATCATTTGCTAAAATATAGTTGTTTATTTAAAACATTTGAGGTGTATAAAACCGTTCTTAGAGTTATCTTAAAAATATTCATTAAGTTAGGTTGTTATTGATTCAGGTGTACCCGATGGCACGATAAAACGTTTTGCGATTGGATTTTGGAAAACATGTGAACTTAATTTCATGCTAAGATAAAGTTTAACCACATTAATCCAAAACACAAAATAATAAAAAAAAATATAGCTAGGCGGCCTTATTACATCTTAAATAAAATAAAACCAACATTAAAACAAAATAAAACAAAATCCAAGTTCATCTAATCAAAATTCCCACTGCATGGCCACCTCGAGTCCACCCGACTCCACATCCGCGATCTACATGTCACCTGAAAAATGTAAAAGAGAAGGTGAGTCACCAAGACTCAGTATGTAACCCTTCCCCCGGTTTAATGCCACGACATACACAATTTATAACAAAGTAACATGCATAAAGTCATGCACCCAACCTAGCCATCCAAACGCCTTTCTCTACCCCGTGTGGTACCAAACCACTGGTGACTTAAAGTCACAGTTGTGATACCAAATCCCTGGAGGTGCCAAACCTCTGATGTCCGCAGACACAAATCGATTGATGGGGCCAACCCATCGTGTGATACCAAATCACTGGCGTCAATCCCTTAATATCGTCTGTGGGGCCAACCCACTGTGGTGCTAAGCCACTGGGACTAGAGCTATGAGGTGCCAAACCTCTGGAGGTGCCAAACCTCTGGTGACCGAAGTCACAATGTGGTACCAAACCACTGGTGTCCGTCGACACTAATAACACTGCCCCCTCCTCTCATCAACCCACATTAAACAGTTATATAACATAGTTCATGCCAACATACATTTAAATCACATGTATCAAATGGGCCATGCTTCCCAAAAGCATCATAAATCAATCTCATACTGACAGAGACTTACCGGGATCCTCACTTATACCGTTACGGTATTAAATCCATTGCTACATAAACCAAATTTAGCATACATAACATATAGCACATTAACTAGTTATAAAGTGTGTATGTACACACCTGTTGTGAATGAAAGCTCTAAATCCCGAAGAACCAAATCGGCCACAATAGCCTTCCTTGCTCCTATATTCGGCCAACACAAGATTAGTGACATGGCCTATTCGGCCAAACTAAATAAATATAAAGGGGTCATATCTTGAACCCGAATCCTTACCTACACGCTTTTGAGTACTAACCACGGCACACGATACCCGAATCTGTTTCACCACACTACAATCGGTCAACCAATAATATTAATAGCCTTCGGCTTTTCCATTAACCCAAGTCGATAAAGAGACAAGAGAACAGAATAAAAAGGCATTCGACTTTGACCACTTACCCACCTTATGAACCGATTGAAGAAAAGACTAGAGGAGACCACCTTTGCTTTGATGTTCGGCCAAAACTACACCAAATAAGGAGAAGGGGTTCGGCTATGGTTGATTAAAATAATAACCAAGGTTCGGCTATTGCAAAGGGAAAAAGAAATAAAAATAAAAGATGACTAGGTGCCTTAAGAAAATTCGGCACAATGAAAACAATTAAAAAGAAAAAGAACTAACAAAAAATGGCCACTCTCTAAATATACTGCACTATTCGGCCAAAGTGAGTTAATAGGAGGAAAGGGAATTCCGGTCACCAAGGTAGGGAATAGGTTCGGCTGGAGAGGAAAAAAATAATGAGAAGAGAGGGATGGGGAGTTTAGGCCAACACCCAAAATAATTCTAGGCCACTCATTTGAAGCAATTCAAAAGAATTTGAATACTTAAATGCCTATATTTTCTCCTTGGAATTAATCAAGTAAAATCCAACTAAAAGCTAATATTATCCTTATTATCCTTTATCACCTCTTCAAATAAATAATTAAACAATAAAGCCACCCTTGCTTTCTATCTTATCATACTAAATAAATAATAAACTAAAGGTTAGCATACCCCAGCCGAATTCAAAAACCCAAAAGCTAGTTTAATTCTTTATCAATTTCCTATATATTCTCTTATTCTTTAACAATTAACAAATAAAATAATCCCATGCATTATCCTTATCAATTTAGGAGTCCAAATTCATGCCATCACTTACTCCTTTTCATGCACGCCAGCCTTGAAAATAATAAATAAATAATAAATAAATAAATAATAAATAAATAAATAAATAAAATACCCTAAGTGCAGCCCCTGGGGTTCGAACCAGCGACCAGGTGAAGGCAACAGCAGCAGCCTCCCTTAACGCCCCTTGCCATCTTTCCCATTTGACTTTCATGTCAAATAATCCCACCATTTAATTATAAGGCCTTCTTCCTGGCCCTCTTTCTTTTAACGCAAAAGCCCAAAATAAAAGTAGAGTCCCCATTTGCTGCTCACGCTACTCGAACCTAGGACCAGCTGGAACCTCCACACGCTGCCAGCCACTTTGCCAAGGCGCCGTTTGTGTCATAAACTCGCCCCAACCTCTGTTAAGGCCTCCTTCGTTAGCTCCCTTGTCCAAAATAAAAACACCAGGCGCTTTCCCCATGGCTCGAACTTGAGTCCCTTGTCAAGACCCTCAAGTGGCGCCCCAAGCCACTCCACCAAGCTGACTTTCTTGTCCGAAATCCTCACTAATTATTTTTAAGGCCTTCCTAAGCCAACTCCCCACATAACGAAAAAAAAATAAATTCCCAAGCGCCACTCCAGCAGCTCAAACCCAAGACCTCCTTTGCCTCACCCTTAGGCGCACCAAGCCAATTGTCCCAAGCCCATTGTTTGTCATATTTCGCCCAAAATTTTATTAAAGCCCTATCTCACCTAGCTCCCTCCTCTTAGGTACTAAACAAAAAAAAATTTAATACTAAGTCAGGCCTAGCTCGGGTTTAATTCTAGACCTTAGAACATGCCAAATAAATCATAATATTTATTCTTCAAGCACGCACATGGGAAATTAACTAAATTACAAACAACCCCTAATTTAGGGTGTTACATACTTACTAGACAAAACTTACAAAATTCACACAAGTAAGCAAACCTAGCTATCGGAACAATCACACCTAACAGAACAGAGATTTACACTGAGTGCTACAAACTGAAATTAGAATAAAAACTTGACGACAAAATTTTCAATGAGAGAATTCTCATGAATTAAGGGTCAATTTATAAACCTAAGAGTCTTGGAAATCTTAGGGTACCCTACTTGACTTAGGAGAGACATTACTTGCACGTAAAGTATTCCTAGAGACATTATATCTTTTATTTCCTACTTTGTGTCTAACGAAATCTTTGACTGGCGAACTCCTAGTTCGCAACTTACCTAGTGAACCCCCATCTCGCCAAACACACTAGCAAGCTATAGCTCGCCAAACATTTTGGCAAACCCTAGCTCGTGATGAATCTAGCGAAGCCTTTATCACGTCTTTTAGCATATACTATTATTCTGGTGAACCCCTTGTTAGTCAGAACACTGGTGAACCCTCACTTCACGAGGCTAAAACTTTCAAGCCCAACTTCGGGATGTTACAGTGCATTTGATGTAACATCCTGAAATTCAGAATTTTATGTTTTGAAGTACATCATGCTCTAGGCTAGTTAAAAATGTTAATTGAGTATGATTAGGAGTCCTAAGAAGGCACGAGATTGAGTTGGGCCTTAGCAAAATTTTTGTGTTTAAGCACTTTAAGGAGAGAAGGTAAGTGGCATCAATGCTTAAGGAAATAAGTGTGTATTTTGCTAGCATAAGTGAGCACATGGCAATGACGTTGTGGCGTCACATGAAGGGCTTTTGGGGAGGAGTTCGAATCCCACCTAGTGCAAAAATTTTTGATTAAATTTTTGTGCTTCCCTTCCAAGTGTCAGCCATGGTCTTAAATAAGGTAAGGAAGACTTTTTATTGATGGTAAGAAGAATAAGAAAATATGGTAAGGAGGAAAACAAGGGAAAATGAAGGAAAGAAATAAAAGAAAAAGGCAAGGGAGGGAACATGTTGGCCGAATATTAGGAGTTGCCATGAGAAAGAATTTTTGGTCAATTCTCATTTGTTTGGTGGAAGGTGTAATCGGTTTTGGTAAAGAGTGGGTGTGCCGAATTTTGTTAGGCATTTTGGAGAGTTTTTGGTATCATTTGAAGGCCTTTTCTTTGCTCACTTGGTACCTCTTTTTCCTTGCTTAAAACCGAGACCATTTGGGAGCAATATTTCTTTCATCTTTTCATCTTTGCCATAGCTATCTTTATTCTTTTAACATTTTGTTGCTTACCTTCCAATCTTTTCCCTTGGTTACTAAAAAACAAGTCCCTCTTTTTGTTCATCTCTTTCATGATATTAGCCGAAACTTTGACACTTCTCTTGTCCATCTCTTCTTTTCCTTCCTCACTATTTCTCTAACCTTTTTCTCATTTTCTTTAATCAATTTTACATAGAGGCTGAATCATTCTTGTTCTTTTTCTCCAATAGCTGAATCGCATAACACTATATCCCTTTTTCTTTTCTTTTTCTTTAGGGTGTTGGGCACTCTCATTTCCTTGACCGAATCGGTGTTATTGAGGGGTTGGCCGAAACTTTCATTTTGTTTTTGTTGACTCATTCTTAGTCATAAGTCGAATCGATTGGAGTTGAGTTTATCATCGATTAAGGTAAGGTGTTTCTTCATAGTTTATTTCGATATATTTCATTATGTGGTGATTCTGCTAAAACGAATCGATGGATTTGACTAAACGATTATTATAGGGATTAAATCGCTTGTTTCATCCACTCGTTGTTTCTTCGGAAGAAGTGGTAAGCCAAATCCTATTCCAAAACAAATACATTCTCTCATCATAGTACTTTCTAACCGAGATCTTTTCAATAAAGGCAAGTGGTAACGATTTGAAAGGAAAAGCGATAGTAGGAGACAAAAAGAGTGGATTTGCAATTCCTACTCCTAAGTTCAAACGAAGGGCTGTATCGGCGGTTCGGGATTTTCCACCGGGTTGTGGACCATCATCCGGTGAAAATAGACAAATCGTGGTCATTCACGATACTAAGGGTAAGCGTTTCAATAGATCGTTTGATTTAGATTTAAATTAATAAAATCTCGTTTGTTGGATTAATCGAGTGTAATGGTGATTTAAGTACCGACGATCAAGAAGGATTAATCCTTACCGTAATCAGGTGTGTAATCTCACACCGAAATCCCGTAGATTCATGATTAGATATCACGTTGGAAAATAGATCGTTATTATTTATATGGCTAAAAATCGTAATATGGCACAAATCGAGAAATTTGCTTAAATTACATTATTTCTATAGATTTATCAAAATCGATATTAAAATTGTTAAAATTATGAAAATGCCCCTATAGGCCGAATTACGAAAATGCCCCTATGGGCCGATTTACCACAATGCCCCTATGGGCCGAATTGCTAGAATGCTTTAGTGGGCCGAATTACAAAGTTCTATAATTGGCCGATTTACCGTAATAAATTATTGGATTAATGATTGTTGTACATATATGTAGATATTATGCTTTATTATGTATGTTGCATGTTACATATCGCATGGGTTGAGAAAAATGTATGAAGAGCAGTGTAGCCTAGTGGCTTTGCCACAAAATATTCATTATAATGTTTACTTATGATTTCGGTGGCTTGGCCACAATAAAAATATATGGTAAGCAGCTTGACTGCAAATTTTGGTGTGAGCGGCAGGGTGGGTTGACTTGATCCCCACAGGTGTGATTGGCTGGTCGGGGGTGTGATGGATGGATGGGTTGGGTTGCATACATTTACTTCATTTTGTTATTGATTATGTAAATGGGCTTAAGCCCAAGTTATTGCTGAATGGATTCAGGCCCAGTGGATGACGGTAAGGGGATTATACACTGAGTTCTAGTAACTCACCCCTTTTCCTTAACCGTTGCAGGTAATGCTCAGTGATATGGACTTGGGCCATGGATGACTCGATGGAGGCCATACTTTAGAAATGGTGTTTTTGAACTTTAGATTTCTATTTACGTTTACTTTATTACTTTTACTATTTTGGGTTTTTAAGTTTTAATAGGGCCTCTGGAATATTTTATTTTTGCTTTATGTTTGACGTACTTATTATCTTGCTTGATTTATTTTAAATGGGAATTTTCTAAAAATCATAAATAACGGTTTCCAAAATTGAATAACAAAAGGTTTTATAAATATGTACAAATATTTTAACTCGAATTCTCTTTCAAATTACCAACGACATTTCCAAAAGTCACGGTTTTAACGTTCACTACCTCGATTTTTGATTCATCAATCAACCTCTCAAAAATAGTTGTATTTTATCAAATATTTACATCCAAACTTGTTTTATTAACCATAACCAAATAACACTTATTTTAGTACAAATCACAAGAACTTTATACATTTTCCTCATGTGACATGTCAGATCCGGTCGTAATGTATGGGCTGGGTTTGGGGTGTTACATTTTATGGTATCAGAGCTTGGTTGCAAAACTCAGTTGTGGTTTGGGTTCAAAAATGTTTTTCTTCAAAGCTGTTTAAAATTTTAATTTATACATGCATGTTCTAAAGGAGGTATGGCACCACGGGTATCCGGCACCAAGTCAAGTAAGTTTATGTTTTCATTTTATGATTATTGCTATATGACTGTAGAAATACTCTATAACTTTTAGCTTTGGGAGCTGAAACTATAGAGAATGAGACTTTAGGATACTTTTGCGAAAACGACTTTACTTCCTATACTTCATAAAACATTGTTTAATAAACATTGCATAGTATACTGATTCATAAGACTTGTAATCAAATTAAACCGACATTAGTGAATATGAGTGCTAGAGGACGTGGACACGGTAGACGTGGCAGTGGTAGAGGCCGAGGTGCTAGAGTTGTATCTGAGGCATCGGGGCATATGCCGGAAATGGACGCCCTTGCGTCACTAGTGACTGAAGCTGGGTCACAGATCGAATGAGAGAGGACGACGCTCTGTCCCAAGTAATGTTTCGAGTTCTAGAAAGGGTTGTTGGGGCGAGAACTGGGTCGGCAGCTCGTGGGTCGATATCGAAACGATTCAGATCGAATGAGGCTGAAGTTTTTAGGGGTATTTCGGGTGTAGCCCCTAGTGTAGCGGAGTACTGGCTTGAGGCGGTGGAGTGGATTATGGATGACCTGGATTGCACCGCCGGGCAGAAGCTGAAAGGAATCATGTCATTGCTAAGAGACGAGGCGTATCAGTGGTGGCTCACTGTTCGGGAAGGCACTTAGGCTGATTGTATTACCTGGGAATTCTTCAAGACCGCATTCCAAGGAAAGTATGTTGGGGCTAGCTATGTGGATGCCCGAAGGAAGGAATTCCTGAATCTGGTCCAAGGAGGTAAATCTGTGGTAGCATATGAGGCGGAATTTCTGCGTCTTAGTCGGTATTCCCGGGGAATAGTGCCGACTGATTATGAACGCTGTGTGCGTTTTGAGAACGAGTTGCGTGAGGAGTTACGGGTACTGATAGCCCCACAGAAGGAGAGGAATTTTGCCACGCTTGTGGAAAAAGCTAAGATAGCTGAGGAGGTCAAGCTCTCGGAGCGACAAAATCGAGACAAGGATAGGGGCAGGAACAAGAGAGACTCTAGGTACTCAGGTCCTGCTAGAGGGTTTCAGAAAAGGCCCAAGAGTGAGGGGCCAGTTCGAGTGGGTGCTCCAGCTACTACCAATCAGTTACAACCCTGTGCGGATTGTGGGAAACTTCACTCGGGTGAATGCTGGAAGAGAACCGGTGGTTGTTTCAGATGTGGTTCCAAAGAACATCGATTTAAGGATTGCCCTCGAGAGCCTGCTCAAACTCAGGCGGTTCGTAACAGATTTGCACAGCCAGCTGGATGCGCTCAGCAGCCGCCGAGAGGCCGTGGGCCAGGTCGAGGTGGTAATGGCGTAGGACGAGATCAGGGTGCACCGAGTAGAGGTGCCGGTAATAGGGGTAACACGGAGGCAAGACAGCAAGGTTTGGTCTAAGCGGTCAGACGTCGAGAGGATGGCGATGCACCTAACGTCATAATCGGTACGTTTTTCATATCTGATGTACCTGTTACTGCTTTGATAGATATTGGATCCACCCATTCGTATGTTGCTTGTGCTGTGTTGGGAACTTTGAACATTAGATCTGAGATTACTACTAGAGAAACAACTGTGATTAGCCCTTTAGGATAGTCCGTGGTAGTAAATAAGTTATTTAGGGATGTGCCCTTAGAAGTTCAGGGGGGAATATTTCTGGCGGATTTGATGGAACTACCATTCGGCAAGTTCGATCTTATTTTGGGCATGGACTGGCTGGTTAAGCATCGTGCGAATTTAGACTGTGCTGCAAAGCAGATGGTACTAAGAACTTCAGAGGATAAGGAAGTGATGATGATAGGTGAAAGAAGAAACTATCTGTCTAATGTGGTATCTGCTTTAAAGGCAGAAAAGTTGGTGCGAAAGGGGTGTGGAGCGTTCTTAGCCTTTATCAGTGCTTTGGATGCCAAACAGTGTCGATTGAGAGTGTTAGAACGGTGAAAGAGTTTTCAGATGTCTTTCCTGAGGAGCTTCCAGGATTACCTCCAGATCGGGAAGTGGATTTTGGTATTGTGCTGTTGCCAGGGACGGCTCTGGTGTCTATTACTCCTTATAGATTGGCGCCGAAGGAGCTAGCGGAGCTTAAAGCTCAAATTCAGGAGTTGTTGGATCGCGTATTTATTCGACCAAGTGTATCATCGTGGGGAGCACCGGTCTTATTCGTTAAGAAAAAGGACAGGTTGATGCATATGTGCATCAATTATAGACAGTTGAATAAGTTGACAATCAAGAACAAGTATCCGTTATCGAGGATCGACAATCTGTTCGATCAGTTACGAGGAGCTTCGATCTCGAAAATAGACTTGAGATCGGGATATCATCAGTTGAAGGTCAAGGAGGCGGATATTCATAAGACTGCGTTCCGAACTCGTTATGGGCATTACGAGTTCTTGGTGATGCCGTTTGGGTTGACAAATGCACTAGCTGCATTTATGGATATGATGAACTGAGTCTTCCAACCCTATCTAGACCGATTTGTGGTTGTGTTCATAGATGACATCTTAGTGTACTCAAAGACTGAAGAGGAGCATGATTCACATTTACGGGTCGTATTGCAGATATTAAGGGAGAAGCAATTGTATTGGCTGAAGGAGTTGACCTTTTTGGGGCATGTTGTGTCTGCCGAAGGAATTAGAGTTGATCCCCAGAACGTCGAGGTTGTATTGGATTGGAAACCATCGAAGTCAGTGGCAGAAATTCAGAGTTTTCTAGGTTTGGCTGGGTATTACAGGCATTTCGTTGAGGGGTTTTCGTTGATTGCTGCCCCCTAACTAAACTGTTGCGTAAGGGAGTACCGTTTGTGTGGTCAGATAAACAACAAGAGAGTTTTGAGAAATTGAAGAAGATTCTGACAGAAGCGCCAGTATTGATTCAACCTGAAGCTGGTAAGGAGTTTATTGTTTATTGTGATGCGTCACACACGGGCTTGGGTTGTGTGCTGATGCAAGGGGGAAAAGTAGTGGCTTATGCATCTCGTCAATTAAGGTCGCATGAGGTAAACTATCCCACACATGATTTGGAGTTAGCTGCAGTGGTGTTTGCTCTGATGATTTGGAGACACTATCTGTACGGGGAGAAGTCAATTATCTATACGGATCATAAGAGTCTGAAGTACCTCCTTACCTAGAAGGAGTTGAACTTAAGACAGCTGAGGTGGATAGAACTGTTGAAAGATTATGACTTCTCAATCGAGTATCATTTAGGAAAAGCTAACGTAGTGGCAGATGCGTTGAGTCTTAAGGTGATATCGGATTGAGAGCGATGTTCGCTCATCTCAGTCTTTATGAAGATGGTAGCTTATTAGCCGAACTTCAGGTGAAGCCTATGTGGGTAAGTCAGATTAAGGGAAAGTAGTGATTAGATGAAGTGTTGGGTTCTCGACTTTAACAAATGGAAAGTGGTGAGATAGGGGATTTTGAATTAAATGGTGATGGAGTATTGTGTCTCCGCGGAAGAATTTGTATGCTTAGGGATTCGGAATTGAGACAAATGATTCTGCGTGAGGCGCATAGTAGCCCATATGCTATGCACCCCGGGGGAAACAAAATGTACCGAGACCTCCGAGAGCAGTATTGGTTGCCAGGGTTGAAACGGGAGGTTACTAATTTCGTGAGCAAGTGCTTGATATGTCAGCAGGTGAAGGCACAACATCAACTGTCGTCAAGGTTGCTACAACCGGTGAAAATTCCATTATGGAAATGGGAAAGGATAACGATGGACTTTGTTAGTGGGTTACCCTTAATGCCTACTAAGAAAGATTCTGTATGGGTGATAGTGGATCGGTTAACGAAGACTGCTCATTTCTTGCCTGTTCGTACGAATTATTCGTTGCAGAAGTTGGCCAAGTTGTATGTAGCAGAGATCGTGAGGTTGCATGGGGTGCCGATGTCTATCATATCAGATAGGGATCCTAGGTTCACATCACGGTTCTGGAAGGCTCTGCATGAAGCTTTGGGTACAAGACTAAATTTCAGCACGGCATTTCATCCGCAGACTGATGGTCAGTCAGAGAGAGTAATCCAGATTCTAGAAGACATGTTAAGGGGCTGTGCGATCGATTTCAGGGGTAGTTGGAAGATTTTCTACCGTTGGCAGAGTTTGCATACAACAACAACTATCAATTCAGCATCCAGATGGCACCCTACGAGGCGTTGTATGGTCGTAGGTGTCGTACTCCTACTTGCTGGATTGAGCTGGGAGAACGACAGTTATTGGGTTCTGAGTTGATCTCGGAGACGGAGGAAAAAGTTAAGGTAATTCAGGCACGATTAAAGGAAGCTTTTGACAGACAGAAATCGTACGCGGATCTGAAGCGTAAGGAGATAGAATTTGCGGTGGGTGATCAGGTCTTTCTAAAGGACTCACTTGGAAAAAGATCTTTAGATTTGGGCGGAAAGGCAAGTTGAGCCCTAGGTTCATCGGACCATACCGTGTACTGAAGCATGTTGGGCCAGTGGCTTATCAGCTGGAGTTACCTCTGGAGTTAAGTTAGATACATAGCGTATTTCATGTCTCGATGTTAAGGCGTTATCGTTAGGATCTATCTCATGTTGTACCAGTGGAGGAAGTTGAGATAAGACCTGACTTGTCTTTTGAAGAGGAGCCGGTACAGATTTTAGATCGGGATGTTAAGGTGCTAAGAAGGAAGACGGTTCCGTTAGTCAAAGTTTTATGGTGTAATCACGGGACAGAGGAAGCTACATGGGAGCTAGAGGACACGATTCGGCAACAATATCCTCATCTCTTCTAATCAGGTAAATTTTGAGGCCGAAATTTTTTTAAGGGGGTAGAATTGTAACATCCTGAAATTCAGAATTTTATGTTTTGAAGTATATCATGCTTTAGGCTAATTAAAAATGTTAATTGAGTATGATTAGGGGTCCTAAGAAGGCACGAGATTGAGTTGGGCCTTAGCAAAATTTTTGTGTTTAAGCACTTTAAAGAGAGAAGGTAAGTGGCATCAATGCTTAAGGAAATAAGTGTGTATTTTGCTAGCATAAGTGAGCATATGGCAAGGAGGTTGTGGCATCACATGAAGGGCTTTTGGGAAGGAGTTCGAATCCCACCTAGTGCAAAAATTTTTGATTAAATTTTTGTGCTTCCCTTCCAAGTGTCGGCCATGGTCTTAAATAAGGTAAGGAAGACTTTTTATTGATGGCAAGAAGAATAAGAAAATATGGTAAGGAGGAAAACAAGGGAAAATGAAGGAAAGAAATAAATGAAAAAGGCAAGGGAGGGAACATGTTGGCCGAATATTAGGAGTTGCA
Source organism: Gossypium australe (assembly GCA_005393395.2). Taxonomy (NCBI): domain Eukaryota; kingdom Viridiplantae; phylum Streptophyta; class Magnoliopsida; order Malvales; family Malvaceae; genus Gossypium; species Gossypium australe. The sequence goes on from CM016617.1 coordinate 34,474,582, forward strand.
TTGAGAAAGAATTTTTGGTCAATTCTCATTTTTTTGGTGGAAGGTGTAATCGGTTTTGGTAAAGAGTGGGTGTGCCGAATTTTGTTAGGCATTTTGGAGAGTTTTTGGTATCATTTGAAGGCCTTTTCTTTGTCACTTTGTACCTCTTTTTCCTTGCCTAAAACCGAGACCATTTGGGAGCAATTTTTCTTTCTTCTTTTCATCTTTGTCATAGCTATCTTTATTCTTTTAACATTTTGGTGCTTACCTTTCAATCTTTTCCCTTGGTTACCGAAAAACAAGTCCCTCTTTTTGTTCATCTCCTTCATGGTATTAGCCGAAACTTTGACACTTCTCTTGTCTATCTCTTCTTTTCCTTCCTCACTATTTCTCCAACCTTTCTCTCATTTTCTTTAATCGATTTTACATAGAGGCTGAATCATCCTTGTTCTTTTTCTCCAATAGCCGAATCGCATAACACTATACCCCTTTTTCTTTTCTTTTTCGTTAGGGTGTTGGGCACTCTCACTTCCTTGACTGAATCAGTGTTATTGAGGGGTTGGCCGAAACTTTCATTTTGTTTTTGTTGACTCATTCTTAGTCATAAATCGAATCGATTGGAGTTGAGTTTATCATCGATTAAGGTAAGGTGTTTCTTCATAGTTTATTTTGATATATTTCATTGTGTTGTGATTCCGCTAAAACGAATCGATGGATTTGACTAAATGATTATTATAGGGATTAAATCGCTCGTTTCATCCACTCGTTGTTTCTTCGGAAGAAGTGGTAAGCCAAATCCTATTCCAAAACAAATACATTCTCTTATCATAGTACTTTCTAACCGAGATCTTTTCAATGGAGGCAAGTGGTAACGATTTGAAAGGAAAAGCGATAGTAGGAGCTAAGTTCAAATGAAGGGTGGTATCGGCGGTTCGGGATTTTCCACCGGGTTGTGGACCATCATCCGGTGAAAATAGACAAATCGTGATCATTCAAGATACTAAGGGTAAGCGTTTCAATAGATCGTTTGATTTAGATTTAGATTAATAAAATCTCGTTTGTTGGATTAATCGAGTGTAATGGTGATTTAGGTACCGACGGTCAAGAAGGATTAATCCTTACCGTAATCAGGTGTGTAATCTCACACCGAAATCCCGTAGATTCATGATTAGATATCACGTTGGAAAATAGATCGTTATTATTTATATGGCTAAAAATCGTAATATGGCACAAATCGAGAAATTTGCTTAAATTACATTATTTCTATAGATTTGTCAAAATCGATATTAAAATTGTTAAAATTATGAAAATGCCCCTATAGGTCGAATTACGAAAATGCCCTTATGAGTCGATTTACCACAATGCCCCTATGGGCCGAATTGCTAGAATGCTTTAGTGGGCCGAATTACAAAGTTCTATAATTGGCCGATTTACCGTAATAAATTATTGGATTAATGATTGTTGTACATATATGTGGATATTATGCTTTATTATGTATGTTGCAAGTTACATATCGCATGGGTTGGGAAAAATGTATGAAGAGCAATGTAGCCTGGTGGCTTTGCCACAAAATATTCATTATAATGTTTACTTATGATTTCGGTGGCTTGGCCACAATAAAAATATATGGTAAGCAGCTTGACTGCAAATTTTGGTGTGAGCGGCAGGGTGGGTTGACTTGATCCCTACAGGTGTGATTGGCTGGTCGGGGGTGTGATGGATGGATGGGTTGGGTTGCATACATTTACTTCATTTTGTTATTGATTATGTAAATGGTCTTAAGCCCAAGTTATTGCTAAATGGATTCAGGCCCAGTGGATGACGGTAAGGGGATTATACACTGAGTTCTAGTAACTCACTCCTTTTCCTTAACCCTTGCAGGTAATGCTCAGTGATGTGGACTTGGGCCATGGATGACTTGATGGAGGCCATACTTCAGAATGGTGTTTTTGAACTTTAGATTTCTATTTACGTTTACTTTATTACTTTTACTATTTTGGGTTTTTAAGTTGTAATAAGGCCTCTGGAATATTTTATTTTTGCTTTATGTTTGACGTACTTATTATCTTGCTTGATTTATTTTAAATGGGAATTTTCTAAAAATCATAAATAACGGTTTCCAAAATTGATTAACAAAAGGTTTTTAAAAATATGTACAAATATTTTAACTCGAATTCTCTTTCAAATTACCAACGACATTTTCAAAAGTCACGGTTTTAACGTTCACTACCTCGATTTTTGATTCATCAATCAACCTCTCAAAAATAGTTGTATTTTATCAAATATTTACATCCAAACTTGTTTTCTTAACCATAACCAAATAACACTTATTTTAGTACAAATCACAAGAACTTTATACGTTTTCCTCATGTGAAATGTCAAATCCGGTTGTAACGCATGGGCCGGGTTTGGGGTGTTACATTTGATGTTGTTGTCTGTATAAACCTAAGTGCATTGTTTTGGATGAAATGGATGTTTGAATTGGTTATTGGGTATTATTGGTCCATGTTATAAGGCTAATGAAAGTAGTTTGAATGCTATGTGTTGGTACCAAGTCTAGATGAGTTGATTGAAAATTTTTGTTTATTGCTTGTGACAGTGCCTTAGACATATTGGTTAGAAATAGAAATTGACATGTTTAAGTATGCTTTTGGTGCATTTTGTATAGGTCCAACGAATGGTTAATGGCCTGTTTATGGCATAAGCAAGTAATTAATTGTGTGACTTGTAACATCCTAAATTTATGGGCCTATGCATTTAGTGCAGGAATATGTTTAATATGTTAACTTAGGTGAAAGGGGTCTAAATTTGGGCCTAGAATTAGGCAAAGGCCCAGATTAAATTATTTTAAGGTGGCATCATTAACAATTAAAAAGGAACAAGTTTTGGGTCGCAAGGAGACCATGTTTTTAGGCCAATTTCGGCACTTTAAATGAAGATAGGGTGACGCCACACACAAGGGATTTAGGGGCCCAAAAATGTAAGTTTAATGAAGCCCAAATCTTTTAATTTAAATGAGTTAAATTTTGGCATTTAGAATTAATGAGGTGGACGACTACAAGGCTTAAAAATAGGAAGATATATATGGATTTTTAAGTGATAATATCATAGATAAAAAGGAGAAAAGTTAGGAGCTTATCTTCAAAGGAAGTGTTGGCCAAAAATCCACCACCTAGAGGAGTGTAAAATTCGGCTACTACATGGCATAGAGGGTGCCGAAATTCTCCTCTCTTCTAGCTAAAATTTTAAGGGCGTTCAGTATTTAGCAAGTAGGTGTCAAAAATCTATAAATAGAGGGGGCTAGCTCCTTGTTTCTGACATTGAAAAACCCTAAAAACCTCTCCATTAGAGCCGAAATTCTCTAGCCTCTCCCTCTTCAAATTTCTTTCTTCAACTACTTCAAAAGCCGAAACTTCTCCCCACTTTCTTTTCCCTCGTGCCGATTTCTCTAAAAAGCCAAAGCATCCATCTCTTTTTCTTTTATTCATCCTATTTGAGAAATTATTCTATACTTCCGGCATTTAAATCTTCGATTGGCATTGCCGAATCCTCTCTCTAGTGCTAGCCGAATCTCCTAAGCTAAGGTAAGAGTCGATTCTTGTTTAGTTCTCATAATCTATTCCCGGTTTTTGAAAAGCAAAAGCCGAAAGCTAATAGTTTAATGGTTTTCGGGATTTGAAGGAAGCTTGGTCGACTAGATCTAAAAGCCGAAAATCATTAGTCTTCAATTTCGGGATTTTAAGGTAAGAAGAGTTGTTTATACAAATACATAAAATTGGGTAGAACACTAACCATGGCCGAATATAGGAGAGGCCCTAGTTTCACATCCTTCCAGCTTTTTGAGCAAAGTTGTAGATCGGTTTAGCAAGGGTATCAACATTAATCAGGTGTGTAGATCTCTAACACACTACTAATAAACCTGTATGTATATCTATTCGTGTATGTTATGGGCTAAAAAGCCAGAATAAGGCTGTATAGACAGTCGAATGGAACCCTAAAAGGGTTAGGCAAGGATGCCAGGTACGTAAACATAGAACTCCCTATGTGTATCGAAAAATATATATGACTGCATGATGTTTTCTTTATGTGTGTATGCATGGGATGGGATATTGATATGATGAAGGGGAAGTGCATGATAGGTCACGCAGTGATCGGTGGTAGAAAACCCACAAATTAAATGCTAGGTCACATTGTGATCGGTGGCTATGCCACGTTTAATGATTCCTACTAAATAGGAATAGGCAGTACGGCTGTCGTTTTGGTGTGTAGCGGATGGAGGGTTGATTGTAGAAATCCCCCAAGGTGTGATGGTTGGTACGGGTTGGTGTGTAGAGGATGGAAACCTAGGATGGGTTGGGTTATTCATTCATTATTATTTATTATGTGATTATGATTGATGCCTTCCTGTATGGGCCAGGGCCCATAATGTGTTTGTGGGCTCAGGTCGATGTGTGTTTTGAGATTTATACACTGAGTCTTTGTGACTCACGCTTTCCTTTTCTCTACTCTTCTAGATGAACAGTAGATTGTGGACATGGGAGCCGAGACGGACTCGAGGGGCCATCAGGTTCTATTTCTACAAGTTGTTTTCTTTTGAGATTTCTTTAAGTTTAATTTATTTCAATGTTATTTCGAGGATATTTATGTAATAAGGCCCCTAGTTTTCATTCAACTAAGTCGTTTTCAATGTTAAGCAACTTATGAATTTTATGATAAGGTTTATTTATAATTAATAATACTTAATACAAGGTTTTATTTTTAAAATGCCGCTTATTTACTTAAATATTGTATAATTAACTCACGAATTTCAAATACCATCAAAGTAAAGGTTTTCAAAGTACAAGCCGTGACATGCCAGATCCGGTCGAAACGCATGGGCCGGGTTTGGGGTGTTACATTTGGTATCAGAGCCCAGTTCAAAACTCGGGCTGTGAAATGGGTCTAGAAGTGTTTTAGAAAAAAAATTGTATTGAAGAAAAATTTTTGGTTTGAAGACATGGCCTTCGAGTCTACCGGCAACCAATCCACCCATGTAAGTATTCTCAACTCCTGATTGTGATATAAATGTGGGCTTAATGGGCTTTATGGGATGTAAACTATCTAGATTAGAACTTGATGGACTCTAGGCTTAGACAAACAACTCTTCAATTACATAAGACTTAATTTTTACTAAACAAAACCTGTAAACAAGTCGCAAGACTAAGGTGTGGTAACAGGCATATGCATGTCTAGGAGTAGATCCGGAAGAGCTTGATATTTAAGCAGTCCAAGTGACTCACCTCCTCTTCGCTGGAATCTTACCTGGTGCGTAGTGACTGTTCACTCTAGCAATAAGGACTTGTTCATGGGCTGAACCCATAATTAAAACCCGAAAGGGACTAACCACCCTATTTTGCAAAAAAAAAACCCTAAGTTTTGTACACTTCAAAAAAAAAAAATACTTGATTTGAAAATGTTCACAGCCATGAAGGAAATTACCAAATTACCCTTGTTTTGAAAAATGACCAAAATAACCCTGGTTTGAAGAAATTACCAAATTACCCTTGTTTGGTAAAATTACCGAAATGCCCCCAGATTTTAAAATTACCGAAATACCCCCAGATTTCAAAATTACCGAAATATCCCCAGATTTCAAAAATTACCGAAATACCCCTAGATTTCAAAATTACCAAAATACCCCCAGATTTCAAAAATTATCGAAATGCCCCCGAATTTCAAAATTACCGAAATACCCCCCAGATTTCAAAATTACTAAAATACCCCAGATTTCAAAAATTACCGAAATACCCCTATATTTCAAAATTACTGAAATACCCCCGGATTTCAAAATTACCAAAATACCCTCAGTTTTCAAAATTACCAAAATACCCCCGTGAATGCAAAATTACCAAAATACCCTTATTTGACAAAATCACCAAGGAACCTTATTTCAAAAAATTACGAAAATACCCCTATAAGATAAAAATTACGAAAATACCCTTGGGTAGTGAAAACAACAACAACAACACCAACAACAACACTTTTCTGTAATGAACGTGAGTTCATGTATATGTTTCTTAGAGGATATGAATGCGAATTCGAAAGAACTACCCTTAAAGCTAATATTCATGAGACTGTCCGTGGTTAAAACAGTGGAAGAAAACTAATAGTTCATAAAATTTCTAATCAGATAAACGCGAATCGGTAGAATGAGTACAAGGGGTCTAGGACGTCCGCCACGTGGTCGTGGTAGGGGTAAGAGGACGGTGTCGAAACCAGTAGGGTCTGGTCATGGTTCTGGAAACGAGATGCCAACTGTGGAGGAGGAATTCCAGGATCAGACTACCGGAGATGATGCGGTATCTCAGGCAATGTTAAGGGTTTTAGAGAGGGTTGCTGGGGCTGGTATGGGCATAGGAGCCCGGAAATCTGTGCCGGAGCGGCTTAGGGCCAATGGGGCAGAAGTGTTTAGAGGAATTTCTGGTGTAGCCCCAAGTTCAGCTGAGTATTGGTTGGAGGCGGTAGAACGCATAATGGATGATTTGGATTTCACGGAGGAGGAGAAGTTGAAAGGAGTGGTATCCCTCCTGCGGGATGAAGCATATCAATGGTGGCTTACTGTTAAGGATGGTACAGTGTCTAACCGTATCACCTGGGAACTCTTTAAAACGGCGTATCAGAATAAGTACATTGGATCGAGTTATGTGGATGCGCAGCGCAGAGCATTTCTGAATCTGGTTCAAGGGAGTAGGTCAGTGGCTGCGTATGAAGCTGAATTCTTACGTCTTAGCCGTTATGCTCGTGGGATGGTAGCTACGGAGCATGAACGTTGTGTTAGGTTTGAGGATGGCTTGAGGGATGATTTGCGTGTTTTGATAGCCCCACAGCGGGAAAGGGAATTTACTGTCCTAGTGGAAAAGGCGAAGATAGCCGAGGAGGTTAAGCGGACTGAAAAGTTGAATCGGGATAGAGATAGGGGTGGAAGTAAAAGAAATTTTGAATCGTCAGAGGCAGTTGGACAAACTCAGAAAAGACCTAGGTCAGAAGGGCCGAAACAGGATGAGAGACCTGCTGCTGCTATCCAGACACCCAAGTGTGCTCGATGTGGTAAATTTCATGCCAGTGAATGTTGGGCAGGCAGTGGGAAGTGCTTTAGGTGTGGATCTACGGACCACCAAGTTAAAAACTGTCCGAAGCAATGGGACGGTGAAGGGACCATGGGTCGAGGGAATGCCCAGCCTGGTAGAGGAGGTCAACAACCACCAAGGGGCCGTGGTCAAGTCAATGGTGGCAATGGCACAGGACATGGTCGTGGAGGTGCAGGTTATGCTGAGGCGAGGCAGCCAGCCTTGGTCTATGCAGCACGTCGCCAAGGGGACGAGGATGCTCTAGATGCGAATATCGGTGCGTACCCTACCATAGTGTACTAAGTGTTTATTTTGGCTTTAGAATTAGAGTGCGCAGCGAAAGCATAGTAGTGAGACTTAGGTAGTATGGTTACTAGTTAGTTGGAAATTTCGAGGACGAAATTTCTTTAAGGGGATAGAACTATAACATCCTAAATTTATGGGCCTATGCATTTAGTGTAGGAATATGTTTAATATGTTAACTTAGGTGAAAGGGGTCTAAATTTGGGCTTAGAATTAGGCAAAGGCCCAGATTAAATTATTTTAAGGTGGCATCATTAACAATTAAAAAGGAACAAGTTTTGGGTCGCAAGGAGCCCATGTTTTTAGGCCAATTTTGGCACTTTAAATGAAGATAGGGTGACGCCACACACAAGGGATTTAGGGGCCCAAAAATGTAAGTTTAATGAAGCCCAAATCTTTTAATTTAAATGAGTTAAATTTCGGCATTTAGAATTAATGAGGTGGACGACTACAAGGCTTAAAAATAGGAAGATATATATGGATTTTTAAGTGATAATATCATAGATAAAAAGGAGAAAAGTTAGGAGCTTATCTTCAAAGGAAGTGTTGGCCGAAAATCCACCACCTAGAGGAGTGTAAAATTCGGCTACTGCATGGCATAGAGGGTGCCGAAATTCTCCTCTATTCTAGCTTAAATTTTAAGGGCGTTTTCGGTATTTAGCAAGTAGGTGTCAAAAATCTATAAATGGAGGGACTAGCTCCTTGTTTCTGACATTGAAAAACCCTAAAAACCTCTCCATTAGAGCCGAAATTCTCTAGCCTCCCCCTCTTCAAATTTCTTTCTTCAATTACTTCAAAAGCTGAAGCTTCTCCCCACTTTCTTTTCCCTTGTGCCGATTTCTCTAAAAAGCCGAAGCATCCATCGCCTTTTCTTGTATTCATCCTATTTGAGAAATTATTCTATACTTCCGGCATTTAAATCTTCGATTGGCATTGCCGAATCCTCTCTCTAGTGCTAGCCGAATCTCCTAAGCTAAGGTAAGAGTCGATTCTTGTTTAGTTCTCATAATCTATTCCCGGTTTTTGAAAAGCAAAAGCCGAAAGCTAATAGTTTAATAGTTTTCGGGATTTGAAGGAAGCTTGGTCAACTAGATCTAAAAGCCAAAAATCATTAGTCTTCAATTTCGGGATTTTAAAGTAAGAAGAGTTGTTTATACAAATACATAAAATTGGGTAGAACACTAACCATGGCCGAATATAGGAGAGGCCCTAGTTTCACATCCTTCCAGCTTTTTGAGCAAAGTTGTAGATCGGTTTAGCAAGGGTATCAACATAAATCAGGTGTGTAGATCTCTAACACACTACTAATAAACCTGTATGTATATCTATTCGTGTATGTTATGGGCTAAAAAGCCGGAATAAGGCTGTATAGACAGTCGAATGGAACCCTAAAAGGGTTAGGCAAGGATGCTAGGTACGTAAACATAGAACTCCCTATGTGTATCGAAAAATATATATGACTGCATGATGTTTTCTTTATGTGTGTATGCATGGGATGGGATATTGATATGATGAAGGGGAAGTGCATGATAGGTCACGCAGTGATCGGTGGTAGAAAACCCACAAATTAAATGCTAGGTCACATTGTGATCGGTGGCTATGCCACGTTTAATGATTCCTACTAAATAGGAATAGGCAGTACGGCTGTCGTTTTGGTGTGTAGCGGATGGAGGGTTGATTGTAGAAATCCCCCAAGGTGTGATGGTTGGTACGAGTTGGTGTGTAGAGGATGGAAACCTAGGATGGGTTGGGTTATTCATTCATTATTATTTATTATGTGATTATGATTGATGCCTTCCTGTATGGGCCAGGGCCCATAATGTGTTTGTGGGCTCAGGTCGATGTGTGTTTTGAGATTTATACACTGAGTCTTTGTGACTCACGCTGTCCTTTTCTCTACTCTTCCAGATGAACAGTAGATAGTGGACATGGGAGCCGAGACGGACTCGAGGGGCCATCAAGTTCTATTTCTACAAGTTGTTTTCTTTTGAGATTTCTTTAAGTTTAATTTATTTCAATGTTATTTCGAGGATATTTATGTAATAAGGCCCCTAGTTTTCATTCAACTAAGTCGTTTTCAATGTTAAGCAACTTATGAATTTTATGATAAGGTTTATTTATAATTAATAATACTTAATACAAGGTTTTATTTTTAAAATGCCGCTTATTTACTTAAATATTGTATAATTAACTCACGAATTTCAAATACCATCAAAGTAAAGGTTTTCAAAGTACAAGCCGTGACATGCCAGATCCGGTCGAAATGCATGGGCTGGGTTTGGGGTGTTACATGACTTGATTTATAAGACACATTTTGGCACACATAGGTTAACACACGGCCATGTGTTACACATGGGCAAGTGATACGATCGTGTGCTTTGTATGATCTTGGTGGCTTTGATTAAACATGATCACAGTCTCTCACACGGCTTGCCTACACGACTATGTGAATGTTTGTAAAATTTTACATTTAGGATCACACAGGTTCAGTTTGTTACACGACCTAGCAGCATTGTAACGACCCGATAGTCACAGGTATCAAAAAGTGTATTTTTGGGTCTCGGTTTTCGAAAAACAAATTCGTAAATAATGTAAAGAGATAATAGCCCTCTATAAAAGGCTATCAGATTGAGAATGAAAGGCACGACTTGAAATACCCATTTTAGAAATCAAAACTCATTTCTCCAAAGTTTTAAAGTTTCTCCAAATTTTAAGTTTTCAAAATTTAAGTTTTTAAATTATTTTCCTTTTTCAAAAATTTAATCAAACAATCTTTCAAATTTTATTTTCAACTTACAAATTACGATTACGATTCTCAAATCCTCGAGACGGTTTTTTACAAAAATAATACAAAAAAAAATTAAAATATCCAAAACGGCATGCCATTTAGATTATGTACCAAAATGGTACATTTGACAAGGTGGAGGGGCTGTGAGAGGCAGCACAGGTGGAGGGGCTGTCAGAGGCGGCGCCGGTGGATGGGCTGTGAGGGGCTGTCAGAGGCGGCACAGCTTAAAAGCTGCTGAAAAAATTTTTAAAGATTGAGGGACCTATTATGTAATTTTTCCAGTTCTGAGAAAAGGAATGGAAAGGGTGACCTGTGCGGCATCAAAATTTAAATTTGAGTAATTGCCTTCTAAGCCCTCTCTATTTATTATTTTCTTTTTATTCCCCTTCTACTCACTATATTGTGTTTAAACAAGCCATTAATCTATTTTTGTAATTAAATAAGCCCTTTACTTATAGTTTTTACTCATAAAAGCCTATTTTAATATTAAATTAAATATATATTTTTTATTTAATAAATTATTTTCATCAAATTTACATCAACATAAGATATAAATTAGTTTATTTTTTTAAAATAGCTTTAATTTAATATTAAAATAGGCTTTTAATATTAATGTTCAAAAAAAAACAATTACAAATTCAATGATCAAAGACATGTTTGTTAGTATAAAATATAAATTCATTACTACTTTACCTATATTTATTATTAAATAAATTTTGAAAGGAAATATTTTTAACATAAAATTTTTTTTCACTCACATTGTATGTAAGGCAAAATCTAGTATATATAATGTGTTAATGAAAAAATTATTCCATAGATTATTACTAGTATTTAAAAACTTTATAATAAATGTGCAATACCTACAAATAATAAAAAATATTTTTTTTTAAAAAGGACATGTGTCCATATTTAAACGAATAAAAATTTTCTACTAATAATATATCAAATTCTAGCAATTTATTAAATTGGACTATAATTAGACTACTAGTGGAAAATAATCGCAAATAATGTTAAGACGATGATCACATGTGTCTATTGAAATATATTTAAAATTATAAAAAAATAAATTAGACATATAAGACATCTTAATCTTGTTTATCAACTTTGATAAATATTTTTTAATATTTATATCATAGAATAGTATATTAAATTTTTATAAAATATAAAATAAAATAATAAAACATAATATATTATAGACTTGAAAACGAGTTAGACTAGATTGCGCTTGAGCTTGGATTATTGGAATCCAAACTCAACTCATATTTTAAATGAGCCTAATTTATTTTATCTATGCTCATTTTCCGAATTTAATATTTTGTTCAAACCTTACAAATTTCAAATGAATATTTAGATTTGAGTGAATAATCTTACCCATATGAACAATTAATTGAATGCTCAATATATAGTTATAAATAAATAAAAATCTATCTTATTAAAGATGACAAAACTAATTTCAATATCAATATTAAATTAAATATATATTTTTTATTTAATAAATTATTTTCATCAAATTTACATCAACATAAGATATAAATTAGTTTATTTTTTTAAAATAGCTTTAATTTAATATTAAAATAGGCTTTTATGAGTAAAAGCTATAAGTAAAGGGCTTATTTAATTACAAAAATAGATTAATGGCTTGTTTAAACAAAATATAGTGAGTTGAAGGGGAATAAAAAGAAAATAATAAATAGGGAGAGCTTAGAAGGCAATAACTCAAATTTAAATTTTGATGCCGCACGCATCACCCTTTCCCTTCCTTTTCTTAGAACTGGAAAAATTACATAATAGGTCCCTCAATCTTTAAAATTTTTTTTCAGCAGCTTTTAAGCTGTGCCGCCTTTTACAGCCCCTCCACCTGTGCCGCCTCTCACAGCCCCTCCACCAAGTCAAATGTACTATTTTGGTACATAATCCAAATGGCATGCCGTTTTGGATATTTTAATTTTTTTGGTATTATTTTTGTAAAAAACCCTCCTCGAGACAATCTTATTCGCAATTCACAATAGTATACATCGATGATGTAATAATGTTTTCAGAAAATTTAGAAAAACACTTCAAACATTTATCCATCTTTATAAAAGTCATAAAAAATAATGGCTTAGTAGTTTCTAAATCCAAGATAAGTTTGTTCCAAACCAAAGCAAGGTTTTTTGGTCATTACATTACCCAAGGAACCATTACCCCAATAGAAAGGTCCATAGAGTTTGCTAGTAAATTCCCAGACCAAATCATTGATAAAGTCCAATTACAAAGATTCTTAGGAAGCCTCAATTATGTCATAGACTTTTATCCAGGTCTTAGCAAATTATGTAAACCGTTAGATGACAGGCTCAAAAAGAATCCACAACCTTGGACAAATGACCACACCAATATTATCACTCAAATTAAAAAACAAATCACTAAGCTTCCTTGTTTATATTTAGCCGATCCAAATGCCCCTAAGATTGTAGAAACAGATGCTTCTGAAATAGGATATGGTGGGATCCTAAAACAAGTTAAAGGGGGAAAAGAGCAAATAGTCCAGTTTACTTCCAGACACTGGAATCCAACTCAGCAAAATTATAGTACTATTAAAAAAGAAATTTTACCAATTTTTTTATGCATTACAAAATTCCAAAGTGATTTATTAAATAAAAAATTTCTTTTACGAATCGATTGCAAATCAGAAAAAGAATTTTTACAAAACGATGTTCAAAATATTGCCTCAAAAGATTTTTGCAAGATGCAGGCAATTTTGAGCATATTTGATTTTGATATTGAATACATCAAAGGAGAAACTAATTCTTTGCCTGATTTTCTCTTAGAGAGTTTCTTCAAAAATGGCACCCAAACTCCAAGACAAAGGAAAAGGAAAAGTAGGAGAGTCATCCAAAACCCAAATTTCCTCAAAACCAATTAAGTCATGGTATGAAATTTTCCATGAAGAAGAAAATGAGAGATCATCATCATCATCAAAATCCTCCAAAAATATAATAGTTCAAGATGCACAAGATCCAAATGAAATTAGTTCTCAAATCAAAAAATGGATTGAGTCCCTTTCTCAATCCCCAAAAGTGGCATTGGCCTTTTCTCAAATGAAAGAGGAAACTTCTCTCAAATAAATTGCTGGTGAAGCAGCAAAGATTTCAAAAAATAAAGAGATTGTTTTACACAAACCAAAATCTCTCAAAAATGTTTTAAAAGAGACATCTCTCCAAGATGTTTTTCCAAAAGAAATAGCAGTGTCTTCATAGACTGCTACACAAAAATCTTCACAATATTTTCCAAACAAATGTTTTGAAAAAAATCTTGTTATGGAGGAAGAATTTTTAGAAAAACCATTACATATACTTGCACAAGAACTTTTCAATGGATGGCATTTCAAACCATTAGATTCTCAAAAACCCCAACAGTATTATGAAAACATACTGGTTCAAACTGGATCAGTGCTGTTCAAACACTACACAGACCCGAAAGATCCAAATTTTATTACCCATTCAACAGCCCAAATATTAAAAATTCTTCGACCAAGGGGTTGGAGTGAAAACCCAAATTCTCCAAAGAAATTTCCAGCCAAATTTACCACCAAAATTGACCACCACCCATATTTTACATATTGGGACTACCAAATGGCATGGTACAATGCCTTCTTAATGAACAACCAACACATGAGACATTCTTGGCTCATATATTTCAAATAGGGTACCCAATTCAAATTCCCAAACTGGTTCCAAGAATGGTGGAATTGGTATGGACCATCATCCTTTGAGATCCTACCAAAAAAAATTCAAAATTTATGGCCCAAAATCTTTGACAAATTTCAGCCTGAACCAGACCAAAAACACATTTACAAAACAATCCATTTTTTCTCAAAACTGTGCATTTCTTGGATTGTTTCTTGGAATTATTCCTATGAGCAAGATCAATGCACTGGAATTCCAATACTAGTTCGAAACTACAGAACTAAATGGTCGGTTAAGTTTAATGATGAAAAATATGATTCAAAATATTTGGAAAATTTTTTCAACAAGAATCCGAGATTATGTAAGTTCGAAGCCCCGGATCAAACCATAGAAAAATTCCTTCAAGCAAAATTGATAGCTACTACGATGTTAGCTCAAACCAAGACCAAGAAGGAATACAAAAAAATCATGGCTAAAATGCTTAGCTCAATGGATTCTGAATTCGAAGATGAGAAACCTTCAGCGTCTTCAATCAAAATGGTGGATCTTGCAGACAATACCATTTCAGTAACTATCACCAGGACTAAGAAAAAATGATGCAAGAATAGACGAGTGAATAGGAAATATTCTCTGGAGTAAACAGTAAATATTCCCTGCAAGAAAAGACGAGTGAACATGAAATATTCTCTGGCGTAAACAGTAAATATTCCCTGCAAGAAAAGACGAGTGAACATGAAATATTCTCTAGCGTAAACAGTAAATATTCCCTGCAAGAAAAGACGAGTAAATAGGAAATATTCTCTGGCGTAAACAGTAAATATTCCCTGGCAAGAACAGTAAGATTCTCTGACGCATGAATAGTAAATATTCTCCGTAGTTTGTATTTTTGTAACCAGAGAATATATTCTCTAAAAAGTTATAATTATGTAATCAAAGTTTCAATTATGTAATGATGAAAGGGATTGAATTTCCTGGTTTAAATGATGCAAAGAGACAATAGCCCTCTATAAAAGACTATCAGATTGAGAATGAAAGGCACGACTTGAAATACCCTTTTTAGAAATCAAAACTCGTTTCTCCAAAGTTTTAAAGTTTCTCCAAATTTTAAGTTTTCAAAATTTAACTTTTTAAATTATTTTCCTTTTCAAAAATTTAATCAAACAATCTTTCAAATTTTATTTTCAACTTACAAATTACGAGTACAATCCTCAGATCCTTGGGACAATCTGGTATCAGAGTCAAGGAGGAGTAGGTATTTCTAAGTTTTGAAAATATTCAATTTGTTTTTGATATTTTTGAGTTCTGGTTTAACTGTCTTCATTAATGTATTATTATTTTGCTGAGTATTGATACACTATCCAGTTAGCCATGGGTTAGGCGTGTCAAGGACAAAGTATCCCTGTAGGCAACTTTAATAATCCGGAAATCCTGATAGTAGAATCCCCTTGTAGAAAATAAGAAAACCAAGAATGTTTCCCTTTATTAGAAGAACCAATTCTTCTGTAAGCTTTGTTTTCGATCAATTCGAAGAGTCCGACCAAATCTCAAACAACACTGTTAATGAAAAAGAAGAACATTATGAAAATATTCCCCAAAGATTTGATAATTGGACTCTTCCAAGAGTTCCAACAAACCAAGTCTACAAGAAAACAACTTTTGAAAATTTAAATGCTTTTTGCAGTTACGTTATAAAAACAAAAGAAAGGAGTTTACCTATTCAAAAAGAATATGAAACAATTCAATTATTAGATAGAGTTGTCATTAATAAACTCAAAGAACAAAAATACAAATATGTCCATTTTGGACTAGTCCAGGTTGGTGTCAAACCTCTTAGTGTTGAAGCCACTAAAAATACCTCAATTTTAATTATCTTAAGAGACCAAAGACACATCATGTTTAATGACTCATTATTAGGAACTATAGAAACAAGCCTATGTACCAGCCCAATACATTTTAATTGTTGTCCAAATTTTATGGTTTCTTTTACCGAAAAATAAAATTTTTTACAATCTTTGACCCTCCAAATACATACCCATAACTACAAAATGCTTTCTGGTACGGAAGTATTAACATTAGTCTATAGATTCCATTTCAAAGCTATGTATTCTGTAGTTAATACCAAGGCTTTACTCAAAAGCCCAAAAGGAGAAACTCTTTTAATAGAAACAGATACTTCAAGATCTCATACCACAATCCCAAGAACAATACAATGGCTTGAAATAAACCTTTCTGATAGGTGGAAACTTGAGGGTACTACAGACCCTATGGCACCAACTCCTATAAGAAACACTTCATTAAGTGAAATCTCTCAACACCAAGATGGCACAGTTGAATTAATATTCAACAGGCCACAAAGAATGCCTCCAAGACATTCCTTCGAAATAGGAAGTACCAGCACAACTTTTAGGAAGTTAAATTTAAAAGGAAAGTCAAATCCAGAAACACAAACGGTAGATTTTAGGACAACAAGAGCCTCTGTCTCTTCTATCCCAACAACATTTAGAACCAATTTACAAGGAATAGATAATTCCTCAAATATAGCTCAACCTATCTATGCCAAACAGGAAGAGAGTCCCCAAGATTCACCTAATATGTCACCAACATATTCATCAATGACTAATAATGCAAAACAAGGAGAAAATTCAGAAATATTTGTTTTAGAAAAAACTTTTGAGATAAACAAAGAATGGTGTAGAAAACACTTCTATTCCAACAAAAATAAGTAAAAAAGAGAAGATTACTTTAAAAATTATAATGATAAAAAAGAAAGCATTCTTCAAGAATATTATGAATTTATGAATACCCATAAAATTCATATAAAATTCTTTGAATGGTTTGAAGAATATTATTCAGAATCTATTAATACAATAAAACATAATACTAGATGGCAAACTAATAAAGGAGAAGTTGAATCTCGACACCCCCCTTTAATGGAGGTTCAATATCTTCACAAAAATACTGGAATAAAAGCAAATCCTTTAAGAATGAGAGCTCCTAATGCAGGAGAACAAATCTCATCAAAAGATATTAAAATGATAGCAGAACAAAATAACTATACAAATATCAGTCTTCAAACAATAGGAAAACAATTAGATTATATTGAGAATTTGGTGGAAAGTCAACTGATTAAGAAAGAACCAGTAAAAGAGGTAACAGAAAAAAGTTCTAAAGAACCAATATTCACACCTTATGAGAATCCAAAACCTTTCCAAAAATCCCAAAATGATTTTTTAACAGAAATCCAAAATAGACTTGCAATAGACTTGATGCTTTGGAAAGTTACAAGTCTGAATTAATTGCACCTGGTACCCTAATGCAAGCCCAACATTCAGTAAATACATTACACCAATCCTCCCAATCTGACTCTGACCAGTCAGATGAACAACAAATTAACAAGATGGCTTGGAAAGAACCAAAAGATTATATTATCCAAAAACAACTGCACCTGATCTTAATATAGAAGAAAAACCTATTTTCCAAAATAAATACAATGCTAATACAATTTATGAATGGAATATAGATGGAATGTCTGAATACAATATTCTTAGTTTATTACAACAAATGACGATGGTTTCAAATGTTTATAAAACCCAAAACCAAAATGGATTAATCAATGATCATGCTATAGCCAATCATTTGGTTGCTGGATTTACTGGTCAATTAAAAGGATGGTGGGATCATGCACTCACTAAAACCCAACAGGAAGAAATTTTAAAAGCAATAAAAAAGGATGATCAAGGAAGAATTATTTTAGATGAACAAGGAAGAGAAATCCAAGATGCAGTAGCAACTTTAATTTTCTCAATCTCTAAACACTTTATAGGAGATCCTTCTCACCTTAAAGATAGAAATTCAGAATTATTATCAAATTTAAAATGCAAAAAATTAACCGATTTTAAATGGTATAAAGATGCCTTCATAACCAGAGTTATGCAAAGATCTGATAACCAACAACCGTTTTGGAAAGAAAATTTTCTAGCAGAACTTCCTACTTTGTTAGGAGAAAAAGTTAGAAATCAAATAAGAGAAATTATAGAGGTATTATTCCATATGAAAAGCTTACATATGGTGAACTAATTAGTTTCACCCAAAAAGAAGGATTAAAAATTTGTCAAGATTTAAAATTACAAAAACAACTTAAGAAAGAAAGATATCAATGTAGAAAAGAGTTAGGATCATTCTGCCACCAATTTGACATTAGGAATGAACCTTGCAACACCCCAAACCCGGCCAAGACGTTATGGCCGAATCTGGTGTGTCACGTTGATGTGTCTTTCGAAAATTAGACTTGTTGGTAGAAATTCGTTTCTGAGTTGAAATCTCTTTGTTAAAACTCAAATCATCTTAACCATTTACTAACCATTTAAAAAGTATTTACTTTAAAAACATTGTTTGTTGCGGAAGCAATATCCAAAAATGTTGCGAAAACGCGGTGTTTTGAAAACAGTTAATATTTTTGAAGACCAGCGTTCTATCACTATCAGTTAAGTATCAAATAAATAAAGCCAAAATAACATAACTTAGGTTTAAGAGGCCTTATTACAGAATCAATAGCCCAATAAGAAATTTAAATAAATAAGTCTAAAGTAGAACATCAACGATCGTGTGGCCACCTCCGAGTCTCTTGTGGCTCCAAATCGTCTAAGGTTGGGGATTACATGTACAGGTAAAAGAAAGGGTGAGTTTACGAAAACTTAGTGTGTAATCTCCTAACAAGCAAACAGTCAATTAAACAATAGATAAATGTAGTTTAAGCCTGAGCCCGTTACAATAACAGTCCAGTTCAGTGTGGGCTTAAGCCCTTTCCTGTAACAGTAAACGATTGGGCTTGAGCCCAGCACAATGCCATTAATCAGTAGGGCCTTTGCCAAATTTCAGTATTAGTATCAGTGGGGCCTTGGCCCATAACAGTAACAGATATCAATCATGCAGTGAACAGTATGTAATATCATTAATTGATGCAGTAACAGTACAATATCATTAATCAGTGCAGATATGCAGTCAGAAATCCTACCCAATCCAGCCTCTACACACCACTCCGTCCTGCCAAACACACCATGTGGGGATAAATTTGACCCACCCAGCCAGACACACCAAGATTAGCACCGGTTGCGGCACTAAACAATCTGCCAGTAAAATAAACGGCATATAGCCATCAGTAGGTCCACAGTCGTCTTGGGCGACCCGTGCAACCTTACCAGTAATATGAACGACACAAAGCCATCAGTAGGTCCACAGTCGTTTTGGGTGACCCGTGCGACCTTATTAGTACAGTACACTTCCTTCAAATATAACAACCCATCCCCATGCAATATGTCGTGACATAATATCATACGTGTATGCAAAATGTCATGCTCAATCATAGTCATACATATCATAGAGCAAATCAGTCATACATAACATAAGGCCATAACAATCATTTCATCTCCTAGGGGTATAACAGTCATTTTACCCTGTAGGGGTATTTCGATCATTTTACTCTATGGGGGTATTTCGGTCATTTTACCCTATGGGGTATTTCGGTCATTTTACCCTGTGGGGTATTTCGGTCATTTTACCTTATGGGGGTATTTCGGTCATTTTACCCTATGGGGTCTCGATGTAGATATCGTCCTCTCGGAAGGTCCGCAGTCGCCTCGAGCGACTCCGGTAACCTAAATGGTCATAACAGTGTAAATGGGCCCAAGGCCCATTACTCGGCCCAAGTGGGCCCATACGCTCGTGCGGCCCGTTCAGCCCAGATTTCATCACGGCTATGAGACCTACATAGCCCAGTCTAGTATTTGCCACAAATCGTGAATTTCATCCGTGTCAGGCCAACGAGTCCATTGGGTCCACATGGCCGCTTTCGGCCTAACGTGGCCCAATATGGCCTAAGCCCATGAGAATGTTCATGAAGGCCTCTACAGTCTATTGCCTGTGATTCATGGGCTCGGTTTGACCACACGTGCGTTCGCATGCCCATGTGACCTCCAAGCCCAATATTTTAGCTTTTTGACTTTTCGGCTTTTTGGCTTTTGCCGTTCTATAGTCAAAACAGTGTGAATACACACTTTACCGACTTTTACGCCTATTACTATTAGCAGGGTACGGTTACACCTGTTTTGCATAACCGTGCTAAGATCCACGAGCACCAAACCTTGTTTGAATAAGGGTGACTTTAGTCCTCTAAGACCGATGTTCAGAAATGATCCAACGCCCTTGTTGATTTTCTATATTACAATACACAAATCTTATTAACCAAGATCGATCATATGTGTGGCCTAAAACCACCAATATCAGCTTAAGGAATAATAGAACATATTCGGCCTAAACCCAAAGGAAAATAAGGTAACGTATTTACCTTAATTGAGCAATGGAAGAAAAGGGTTTTGATTGCCTGAGTAACACTTGCACTCCTTCACTTCTCGAGAATACCTAGAACCCAATAAACCTCCAATCACGAGGAAGGGACAGAATCGCAATCAACAAACATAAAAAGGAGTCACATTCAGTTTTTCAGAAAAAATAAAAGAGAATAGAATTGTAGACATAAAGAAAGATTAGGGAAACAAAAATGGGAAAATATGAGTACCTATAGGTTTGTTACCACTCTTAAAGAACCGAAATCACAACACCAATAGGAAAAAATAAGGGAGACAGTTGGCCTAAGTTGAGGGGTATGGAATTCGACCAAGTATCCAATATGGAAGAATGAAGGATCAGCGTTCAGAGAATGGCTAGATAGTTTGGAAGAGGAAAGAAAAGATGAGAGAAAAGGAAATGGAGAAGAAAAAGAAAGCAGAGAATCGACCACCACAAATATTAGCAAGGGAAGGAATTCCATTCTCATTAGACAACAGTATTCGGCCTAAAAGAGTATTATGGAAAGAGAAGAAAATTGAGTAAACGAAGAGAGCAGAAAAGAGAGGAAAACAAATCGCTAAACAGGGTATTGAAGGAACAAGTAAAACCGAAGGCCAAAACCCCTAACAGGAGTCGGTATAGTAACAAAAGGCAGCAAAGTATGATGGAAAACCGAAATGGAGAGAACACCAAATCCCAAAATGTTTTCTTCAGTTCCCACACTCCCCATACGACACAACTCTTTTCCCCAAACCAATATTCCTTGATTTTCTCCACAATTTTCTCCTAAAAATCCTCCTTTATCTCCTCCCTGATTTTCTCCGTATAAGATTTATTCAAACTCCACCTTGCAAAGTTTCAGTCAAACTCTACTACTCATACAGCGAGAATGTAAAATAAATACTCATTTGCGCGTCATAAGACTCGAACTTGAGCTCCCTTGCAGCCTTAAACATGCGACTGCCACTGAACTACAAGCACAACTTGTGTCATAATTCCGCCATAATTTATTTTAAAGCCTACATGCTAACACCAAGGTTCACTTGAGAGAAAACCAAAATTTTGCAAAAGCCAGGGCTTGGACCCAGGACTTCTCAGACACTCCCAAACACTCCTAAATCACTTAACCATCAAAGCAAACAATCAATTGTGTCATTTTCTTGCACACATAAACTTTTATGTGTTCCCACACTCAATACCTATTTCCTTCTAGGCCCAAATTCGGGGCGTCATCCAGAAAAACTAATTCTTTGCCTGATTTTCTCACCAGAGAGTTTCTTCAAAAACGGCACCCAAACTCTGAGACAAAGGAAAAGTAGGAGAGTCATCCAAAACTCAAATTTCCTCAAAACCAATTAAGACATAGTATGAAATTTGCCATGAAGAAAAAAATAAAAGATCATCATCATCATCATCAAAATCCTCCAAAAATATAGTAGTTCAAGATGCACAAGATCCAAATGAAATTAGTTATCAAATCAAAAAATGGATTGAGTCCCTTTCTCAATCCCCATAAGTGGCATTGGCATTTTCCCAAATGAAAGAGGAAACTCCTCTCAAACAAATTGCTGGTGAAGCCGCAAAGATTTCAAAAAATAAAGAGATTGTTTTACACAAACCAAAATCTCTCAAAAATGTTTTAAAAGAGACATCTTTCCAAGATGTTTTTCCAAAAGAAATAGCAGTGTCTTCACAGACTGCTACACAAAAATCCTTACAATATTTTCCAAACAAATGTTTTGAAAAAATTCTTGTTATGGAGGAAGAATTTTTAGAAAAACCTCCACATATACTTGCAAAAGAACTTTTCAATGGATGGCATTTCAAACCATTGGATTCTCAAAAACCCCAACAGTATTATGAAAACATACTAGTTCAAACTGGATCAGTGCTGTTCAAACACTACACAGACCCAAAAGATCCAAATTTTATTACCCATTCAACAGCCCAAATATTAAAAATTCTTCGACCAAGGGATTGGAGTGAAAACCCAAATTCTCCAAAGAAATTTCCAGCCAAATTTACCACCAAAATTGACCACCACCCATATTTTACATATTGGGACTACCAAATGGCATGGTACAATGCCTTCTTAATGAACAACTAACACATGAGACATTCTTGGCTCATATATTTCAAATAGGGTACCCAATTCAAATTCCCAAACTGGTTCCAAGAATGGTAGAATTGGTATGGATCATCATCCTTTGAGATCCTACCAGAAAAAATTCAAAATTTATGGCCCAAAATCTTTGACAAATTTCAGCCTGAACCAAACCAAAAACACATTTACAGAACAATCCATTTTTTCTCAAAACTGTGCATTTCTTGGATTGTTTCTTGGAATTATTCCTATGAGCAAGACCAATGTACTAGAATTCCATTACTAGTTCGAAAATACAGAACTAAATGGTGGGACAAGTTTAATGATGAAAAATATGATTCAAAATATTTGGATAATTTTTCAACAAGAATCCGAGATTATGTAAGTCCGCAGCCCCGTATCAAACCACAACAAATTCCCTTCAAGCAAAATTGACAGCTAGTGCGATGTTAGCTCAAGCCAAGACCAAGAAGGAATACAAAAAACTCATGGCTGAAATGCTCAGCTCAATGGATTTTGAATCCGAAGATGAGAAATCTTCAGCGTCTTCAATCAAAATGGTGGATCTTGTAGACGATACCACTTCACTAACTATCACCAGGACCAAGAAAAAATGATGCAAGAAAAGACAAGTGAACATGAAATATTCTCTGAAGTGAACAGTAAATATTCTCTGCAAGAAAAGAGGAGTGAATAGGAAATATTCTCTGGCGTAAACAGTAAATATTCCCTGCAAGAAAAGACAAGCTGCAAGAAAAGACGAGGAAACAGGAAATATTCTCTGGCGTAAATAGTAAATATTCACTGGCAAGAACAGTAAGATTCTCTGATGCATGAATAGTAAATATTCTCTATAGTTTGTATTTTTGTAACCAAAGAATATATTCTCTGAAAAGTTTTAATTATGTAATCAATGTTTCAATTATGTAATGATGAAAGGGATTGAATTTCTCGGTTCAAATGATGTAAAGAAACAATAGCCCTCTATAAAAGGCTATCAGATTGAGAATGAAAGGCACGACTTGAAATACCCATTTCAGAAATCAAAACTCGTTTCTCCAAAGTTTTAAAGTTTCTCCAAATTTTAAGTTTTCAAAATTTAAGTTTTTAAATTATTTTCATTTTCAAAAATTTAATCAAACAATCTTTTAAATTTTATTTTCAACTTACAAATTACGATTACGATCCTCAAATCCTCGGGACAATCTGGTATCATAGCCAAGGAGGAGCAAGTATTTCTAAGTTTTGAAAATATTCAATTTGTTTTCGATATTTTCGAGTTCTGGTTTAACTGTCTTCATTAATGTATTATTATTTTGCTGAGTATTGATACACTGTCCAGTTAGCCATGGGTTAGGCATGTCAAAGACAAAGTATCCTTGTATGCAACTTTAATAATTAGAAAATCCTGATAGTAGAACCCCCTTGTAGGAAATAAGAAAACAAAGAATGTTTTCCTTCCTTAAAAGAACGAATTCTTCTGTAAGCTTTGTTTCCAATCAATCCCAAGAGACCGACCAAATCTCAAACAACACTGTTAATGAAAAAGAAGAACATTATGAAAATATTTCCCAAAGATTTGATAATTGGACTCTTCCTAGAGTTCCAACAAACCAAGTCTATAAGAAAACAACTTTTGAAAATTTAAATGCTTTTTGCAGTTACGTTATAAAAACAAAAGAAAGGAGTTTACCTATTCAAAAAGAATATGAAACAATCCAATTATTAGATAGAGTTGTCATTAATAAACTCAAAGAACAAAAATACAAATATGTCCATTTTGGACTAGTTTAGGTTGGTGTCAAACCTCTTAGTGTTGAAGCCACTAAAAATACCTCAATTTTAATTGTCTTAAGAGACTAAAGACACATCATGTTTAATGAATCATTATTAGGAACTATAGAAAAAAGCTATGTACTGGCCCAATACATTTTAATTGTTATCCAAATTTTATGGTTTCTTTGACCGGCAAAAATATTTTACAATCTTTGACCCTCCAAATACATACTGTAACATCCCCTACCTGTATCCGTTGCCAGAATAAAGTATGAGGCATTACCAAGGAGTACGGAACACTTACAGACAATTTAAACCATTTATAACTCAAATAACGAAATTGATTATAAAAGTTTCTTTAACGGACCCTCAAGGTCCAAATCATGCATTAGGATCGGGTCGGGACTGAATCAGAATCGTATGAAATTTTTCGCAAAATCCCTAAGTTTATCTCATTTACAAGGGTCCCACACCCGTGTTGCTAGGCCGTGTGGTAAAGTTAATTTTCACAAAATAGGCTATTTTCCAAGCCATATTTCTCACTAATTTGATCCTTATTCTTCACACACATTTAGTACATACAAAAACCAATTTAAGATATTCAACCAAGCCTTATACTTAATACCATTTGTTAGTCGTACACTTCATATAAATAACAAGAAACGTATATGGGCTCAATTCTCATTAAATTTCTCTTGTACTTATACTTTTTCACATTATATATTCATATAACATATAACAACCATACCTCTGTATTTCATGTACATTTTTATAACAATTTGTCTTGGTTTCAAACTACTTTATATTGGAGTTTTACTTATCAAATCATTTGAAACATCATTTTTACACATATAGTGCACTTGAGGTGCATAATTCTATAATTATGAATGAACACATTTATCAACCAAGTTCTATGTTCATGTCTCATCAACTCGTATTTTCTTTTATCACATAATATATATACCATGATTGATGAGTTCATCAATACCATGATTTCCATTCCCTTTTTATTTTTCCATATTTATCTCATGATTTACAATTCCATTGCTTACACCATTTCTTCTAGAAGAAACTAGACTCAATAAGCTTTAATTCCATATTTTATTCATCCTCTAATTTGATTTCTACAATTTTTGATGATTTTTCAAAGTTAGACTATTGTTGCTGTCCAAAACTGTTTTAGTGCAAAGTGTTGATTTCCATTTTGCCCCAAATTTCACAGTTCATACAATTCAGTCCTTATCCAATTAAACCCTCAATTGAGCTAATTTTTTCTCAATTAATACTTTATTCTATCATTTTAAACTACTCCATAACCCTTGAAAATTAGAACTTTAGCATTAAACCTTAATTTCAAACTCTTTTACAATTAGGTCTTAAAACCAATTTTCATCAATTTTACTTGATAAAATCATCATATATCAAAATTAAAGCTTCAATTCTATATTTATTCATCATATGCTTCCAGCACTCATCCATAGAAACTTTAACAATTAGCCATAGAATCAAAAACTAATGACATAGTAAGTTGGACTCAATTGTAAAAGTCCAAAAACATAGAAATTTCAAGGAGAAAGCAAGAATTAAACTTACATGAAGCTAGAGTATGAAAACCAACTTGAACCCTCTTCCATGGCTATTTTTCAGCTGATGAAAATGAAGAGAAATAAAGAGAATTCTAGATATTCCAATTTGGTCCCATTTTTATTTAGCTAATTTTCCAATTTTGCCCTTATTTCACCCATTTCCTAATTTTTCTCAGCTATTGCCGCCCAAAATATCTCTTTTAGGCTTATTTGCACTTTAGGTCCTTCCTGACAATTAAGCTATTTAATCCTTCTAGCAACTTTTACACCTTTTTCAATTTAGTCCTTTTTATTTAATTAACCACCCAGACGTCAAAATTTTCTAACGAAATTTTAATACTACCTTATTGGCATTCTGTAAATATTTATAAAAATATTTATGACTCAGTTTATAACACCGAGATCTCGATACCTTTTTTTCTCAATTTCTTGACCAAATAAATCTTTATAAAACACAATTTAGTATTTCAAAAATCTTTTAAAACATTTGGCTTGTAAATATTAAATAATATAATCTACGAGTTCATTTGTCGGAATTGGTGGTCTCGAACCACTATTTTCGACATCGCTGAAATTTGGGTACACATACCCATAACTACAAAATGCTTCCTGGTACGGAAGTATTAACATTAGTCTATAGACTCCATTTCAAAGATATGTATTTTATAGTTAATACCAAGGCTTTACTCCAAAGCCGAAAAGGAGAAACCCTCTTAATAGAAACAGAGACTTCAAGATCTCATACCACAATCCCAAAAACAATACAATGGCATGAAATAAACCTTCCTTATAGGTGGAAACTTGAGGGTGCTACAGACCTTGTGGCACCAACTCCCATAAGAAACACTTCATTAAGTGAAATCTCTCAACACCAAGATGGCACAGTTGAATTAATATTCAACAGGCCACAAAGAATGCCTCCAAGACATTCCTTCGAAATAGGAAGTACCAGCACAGCTTTTAGGAAGTTAAATTTAGAAGGAGAGTCAAATCTAGAAACACAAATGACAGATTTTAGGATAGCTAGAGCCTCTATCTCTTCTATCCCAACAACATTTAGAACCAATTTACAAGGAATAGATAATTCCTCAAACATAGCTCAACCTATCTATGCCAGACAGGAAGGGAGTCCCCAAGATTCACTTAATATGTCACCAACATATTCATCAATGACTAATAATGCAAGACAAGGAGAAAATTTAGAAATATTTGTTTTAGAAAAAACTTTTGAGATAAACAAAGAATGGTGTAGAAAACACTTCTATTCCAACAAAAATAAGCAAAAAAGAGAAGGTTACTTTAAAAATTATAATGATAAAAAAGAAAGCATTCTTCAAGAATATTATGAGTTTATGAATACCCATAAAATTCATATAAAATTCTATGAATGGTTTGAAGAATATTATTCAGAAGCTATTAATACAATAAAACATAATACTAGATGGCAAACTAATAAAGGAGAAGTTGAATCTCGACATCCCCCTTTAATCGAGGTTCAATATCTTCACCAAAATACTGGAATAAAAGCAAATCCTTTAAGAATGAGAGCTCCTGATGCAGGAGAACAAATCTCATCAAAAGATATTAAAATGATAGTAGAACAAAACAACTATACAAATATTAGTCTTCATACAATAGGAAAACAATTAGATTATATTGAGAATTTGGTGGAAAGTCAACCGATTAAGAAAGAACTAGTAAAAGAGGTAATAGAAAAAAGTTCTAAAGAACCAATATTCACACCTTATGAGATTCCAAAACCTTTCCAAAACCCCACCAAAATGATTTTTTAATAGAAATCCAAAATAGACTTGATGCTTTGAAAAGTTACAAGTCTGGATTAATTACACCTGATACCCCAATGCAAGCCCAACATTCAGTAAATACATTACACCAATCCTCCCAATCTGACTCTGACCAGTCAAATGAACAACAAATCAACAAGATGGCTTGGAAAGAACCAAAAAGATTATATTATCCAAAAACTACTGCACCTGATCATAATATAGAAGAAAAACCTATTTTCCAAAATAAATACAATGCTAATACAATTTATGAATGGAATATAGATGGAATGTCTGAATACAATATTCTTAGTTTATTACAGCAAATGACGATGGTTTCAAATGTTTATAAAACCCAAAACCAAAATGGATTAATCAGTGATCATACTATAGCCAATCTTTTGGTTGCTGGATTTACTGGTCAATTAAAAGGATGGTGGTAAATATTTATTAAAAATATTTATGACGATTAATAGTGTAGTTAATTAGGTTTTGGTTAGGTAAATTTGTTTAAATTAAGGTTAATTAGGTATAAGGATTAAATTGAATAAAGTGTGAAAGCTTAATAATAGAATAGAGAAAAGTAAAGGGACTAATTAAGCAAATAAACCATAAAATTTACAATTGTATGAGTAAATTACATGTGTAACAATATTATACATACACTTGTAATAATTATATATACTTATTATTTAAGAAAATATTATATTATATTATAATTAAAGTATAAAATAAATAAGTAATTAAACCAAATTATGACAAATGTATGGTAATGGTCAAATAAATGTGTAAAAATAATAATCATATGTATATAATAATACATGTATTTCTTATTGTTTAAATAAAATATTTATATATTATATTATAATATAATAATAAAAACAAAACATAAAAGAAAAAGAAAAAGAAAGAACAGAATTGGGGAACAAAACAGGGGAAAGAAAGAAGAAAAAGAAAGAAAGAAAAAGAAAGGAGAAAATTTAGGGTTTTAAGATTCAAACTCAATGTGGTAAATCAATTAATCCATTTTTTTAAATTTTTATGTTTTTAGAATCCTAGAACAAAATACTACTTGATTTATATTGAAATTTTAGAAGTTAGTGAATTTTTAGAAGTTGTTCATGTTGAATAAATTGAAGTGTTGGGGGTTAAATTGATAGAATTTCAAGTTAGAAGTGAAAAAGGGATTGAATTGTAAAATAAATCATAAGTTTTGAGTAATAGGGACTAAATTGAGAGAATTTCAAAATTAGGGTTTATGGTGAAATTTGAAGGTTGAAATTAGTCTAAAGTGGGAGTTGAATGAAAATATGAAATTAGTTTTAAATAAAATAAAGTTAGTTTTGATTAGGGACTAAATTGAAATGTGAGCAAAAGTTGAATAAAAATTTAAATATTCAATGTGAAATTGTGTGTATTAATGATTTTAAATTGTTTTAATTTCCATAGCTAACGTTGTGTCGGAGACCTCGGCTAAGAAAGGAAAAGACAAGATTAACGAGGAGTAGCTCGAGAATTGCGGTTTGTATTTCTATAATTCGAATTTAGAAATTTTTATTTGTTGTATTTTAAATTATTGTTTATGGTAAGTAATTAAGGTTAGTGTTGTTTATTATTATCATGATATTGAATTGAGATTATATGAATTTGTGATTGATGAAATTATTGATTGGTATTGAAATGTGAATTTTGTGACAATGGAATACTGAATATTGGTTGTGTCTAAAAAGTGAATCAGAAACCCTATTAACTGTATCGGGTTGAGTCGGATATAGTTGGCATGCCATAGGATTGGAAGAGTTCAGGGATACTTCAACCACGAACACCCCAAACCCGATGAGGTTCTTCAACCATGAACTGGGTGTCAAATTATTACTTCGGATAAATTCGATGAGGTACTGTAACACCCCAAACCCGGCCTAAAAGTTACGACCGGATTTGACGTGTCACATCGAAGTGTCGTTTGAAAACCGAGTTTGTCGATAAAAATTCGTTACTAAATTTTAAATCCTATTTAACAATTGTTTTGAAAATGTTAGTGTTGTAAACCTTGTTGTCCAATTATAGGCCATATCAATTGTTATAAGCTTATTAACCTGAAATAAAACCGCAGAAGCCTTTTCTAGTTGTAAACTTTAAGATTTGAAAATGTGATTTTAAGAAAACAGTTATTGTTTTAAAAACCCGTATTTCCTAGACTAGCAGATTAAAATAAAGAGAACCACCAATAAAAATCAAAACACCAATTGGCCTTATTGCATAATTTTTAACCCAAA
The DNA here is from genome assembly GCA_005393395.2 of Gossypium australe. Lineage (NCBI taxonomy): Eukaryota > Viridiplantae > Streptophyta > Magnoliopsida > Malvales > Malvaceae > Gossypium > Gossypium australe. The sequence goes on from CM016617.1 coordinate 34,504,294, forward strand.
ATATTAAAAATAAAATAACTAAGTCTAAGATTAAAACACATCGAGCGTGTGGCCACCTCCGAGTCCTTCGCAGCTCCAAATCGTCTAAGACTGGGGATTACCTGCGCAGTTAAAGAAAAGGGTGAGTTACGAGAACTCAGTATGTGTAACGCCCCAAATTTTGGGCCTAGATGAATAGGGCTTTGGGCTTTGGGTCTCATAATTTTTTTTAAGCAAGAAAATGACAAATGACATGTTGTGAAACACCCCACACCCGACCCACGAGCCTGGACCGGATCTGGTATGTTCCTCGATGTAAACCGGTTCAAGATTCTTTTGTTACTTTGAAAAACTGTGTGTTTTGAAGATACTTTGCTTGTGTGTTGGGCTCGAGTTGAAAACAAGTTGATTTTTATATTAAAAACCCATTTATTTCAGGTGACAAAATATTTAAAGTTTATTTTAAATAGAATTGACTTAATCTTTAACTAACATAAATTCGTAACATAGTAATTAAAACAACAATAAAAGTCATCACTATGGCCTTATTACATAAAACAAAACCCAAAATAAAATTTGCAGAGTACTTAAATAAAATATAATGTCCAAATTAAATAAAACTTTAAGCTGAGCATGGCCACCACAAGTTCTGCCGTCCCGGTCCATCACTGTTCATCACCTGAAACATGTTCCCACAACGGGGTGAGTCAACAGACTCAATGTGTAACCAACACTAAAGTTTAATAGATTTAGGCATACCATACATATCATGTTCACATAATAATTCAAGATAATGATGCAATCCCGAACCCATACCTAGATGCCATCCGCTACACATCCCCGTACCAACCCGCACACCGTGGGGACTACTAAGTCAACCCTCCTTCCGCTACACTCCATCGAAGGCAGTCGCTGCAGTCGACGTGCTCATCACCCATATAAAATTCGTGGCATAGCCACCAGATTAAATAATTGTGTCATGAGACACCACATTCAGATAATGTAACCGAAGTTACCACATTCAGATAATGTGACCGAAGTCACCACATTCAGATAGTGAGACCGAAGTCACCACATTCACTTCCCCTTTCTCATATAACCCGAATGCCCCATATTATTCATATCATGCATATCATACTTAAAATTCACATTCATGTCACTTTTCACATGTTAAATATAACATATTTCGTAATCCTAGTATGAGTAAGAAACGTACCTGAGTACTTTGTACTGTAACACTGTACCTTAGCCATATTTACATTCTTAAAAACATGCACATATTAAATATTGCCATAAAACATATTAAGAATTAGTGCGGATTACACACCTGATTTGCTTAACGAATTCCTTGAAATCCCGAAAAACCGATCTATTGATTTAGATCTCAATTCCTACATTTGGTAACCTTAATATATTAGCATAAAGCCTATTCGGCTATAAAACCCAATCCTAGTAGGATTTGTATACTTAAAACCTACCTTGCTGCCGATTTCCCTATTATTCAAATCCCGAAAACCTTGTTGTACTCCTTCTTGTATTCGGCCAAACATTAAATCACATCGTAGGTTAGTTTCGGCTTTTAAACAAAGTAAGAAATAGATCTAGATATCCAAAATAGGCCTTGGCCGAATATATATATCCAAAATAGGCCTTGGCCGAATATACCTATGTGCTTACCTTCCAAATCTTAAATCCCGAAATTGATCCCTTCTCTTGAAGTCGACAACTGTCAAAAAGAAATCCCGGAGTTCCTCCTTTAATATTCGGCCAAGAGACAACAAGAGGATCAGTTCCTAGATCTCGATAAAAAGAAATTGAACAACAAAATCCATTGTTCTTACCTTAATACCACAGTCGACTGCACCCTTGCTTGGAGTCACAAAGATTCGGCTTTTGAGGCTTAAAAGAAATCGATTTCACTAGAGATTATTGGTATATTCGGTTTGACAAAATAAAAGAGAAGAAAAGAGAGGAGAGGACTAAGAAATTCGGCAGAGAGAAGAGGAGGAAGAAAAATTGATGAGTAGCCCTAATTTTTTCCTCTTATAGCCGAAATTACTACTCAGAATCCCTTACTTGGCCACCACTCTTCTATTTTGATAACTTAATCCTTTGAATTATCACTTTATTAAAAGAATAATCCCTTATTATCTCCTTGAAAATAATTTAAGATAAATCTATTATTTATCCCCTATTTAGCCGAAATTTAAAGAGAATAAAACTCCTCTTTTAAGAGCCTTAATGTCGTCCACCTCTCTGCTTCTGGAAGCAAAAATAAACTTCTTTTATTTGCTCCCCAAGTGACTCGAACTCAGGCCCACTTGCACAGCTTGTGGCGTCACCTACCTAGGCCTTAAGTGATATCTTCAGGCCACTTTTCCAAGCCTGATTGTGTGTCAAATTCCTCCTACTAATTTTCTTAAGGCCACCTTGCCTTAATTTCCTCTTTTTAAGCCTTAAAACTTGACATTTCTTTACATTTCCAAGTTTCCAAAAAATTTCGTTTGCCTCCTTTAAACTTAACATTTCCTTACATTTCCAAGTTTCCAGAAATGTTCACTTTCCTCTTTTGAATCATTTCCAAATCATTTCCTTACCTTTCTTAGTTTCCAAAAATGTTCAAAATATATTCATAACACATAAGACATGTCATTTCATACAATTAAACCGAAAATTCATAGGCCTTTTTCAGGATGTTACAGTTCTACCCCCCTTAAAATAATTTCGTCCTCGAAATTTCCTAGCTAAAATAATTGAGGGTATTGCTGTCGCATTGTCTCTTCTGGTTCCCACGAAGCTTCTTCCGATCCATGATTGCGCCATAACACTTTGACTAGAGGAACTGACTTCCGTCGTAACACTTTCACATCTCGTTCTAGAATCTGAATCGGCTCTTCCTCGTAGGATAAATCCGACTTTATCTCCACTTCTTCAACTGGAATCACATGAGATGGATCCAATCAATATCGACGTAGCATGGACACATGAAATACGTCGTGCATCTGCTGCAACTCTGGTGGCAACTCTAACTGGTATGCCACTGGTCCAACTCGCTTCAGTACTCGATAAGGCCCTATAAACCTTGGGCTTAACTTCCCTTTGCGACCAAACCTCATCACCTTCTTCCAAGGCGAGACTTTCAGAAACACTTGGTCTCCCACTTCAAACTCTTTTCCTTCCGCTTAAGGTCGGCGTACGACTTCTGCCTATCAGAGGCTTCCTTTAACCGTGCCCTAATTATCTCAACCTTTTCTTCAGTTTCTGCCACTAACTCTGGACCCAAAACCCGACGTTCTCCTAACTCAGTCCAACAAGTAGGAGTTCGACACTTTCGACCATACAACGCTTCATATGGTGCCATCCGAATGCTAGCTTGATAGCTGTTGTTGTAGGTGAACTCTGCTAAAGGCAAATAGTCTTCCCAACTTCCTCGAAAATCCATTACACATCCTCTCAACATATCCTCCAACACTTGTATAACCCGTTCAGACTGCCCGTCTGATTGTGGATGAAAAGCCGTAGTGAAGTCTAACTTAGTACCTAAGGCTTGGTGAAGTGCCCTCCAAAACCGAGACGTGAACCTTGGGTCTCTATACAAAATAATTGACACCGGCACTTCGTGTAACCTTACAATCTCCGCTACGTATAATTTGGCCAACTTCTGAAGAGAATAATCAACTCTTACCGGAATGAAGTGCACGGACTTGGTCAAACGGTCCACTATTACCCATACTGAGTCCTTCTTAGTAGGCGTAAGGGTAAGCCCACTAATGAAGTCCATGGTAATTCTTTCCCACTTCCACTACGGAATCTCGATTGGCTGAAGCAATCCCGATGGGACTTGGTGTTCAGCCTTAACTTGCTGACACGTCAGACATTTTCCCACGAATTCAGTAACTTCCCGTTTAAGATCAGGCCACCAAAACTGTTCCCTTAGATCTCTGTACAGCTTAATACCTCCGGGATGCATAGCATAAGGGCTACTATGCGCCTCCCGAAGAATCCTTTGTCTTAACTCCTCGTCTTTCGGCATACAGACCTTTCCTTTGTAGCACAATACTCCTTCATCAATGACGCCGTAATCCTCTAACTTTTCGTTCTGTACTTGCTGTAACTTAGCATTTAGGTCCTTATCAGCCAACTGTTCCCTTTTTACCTCAGTGAGCCACGTGGGCTTGACTTGCAACTCTGCCAACAAGCTTCCATCATCATACAAACTTAAGTGAGCGAACATAGCCCTTAGCTCCGACACAACCTTCCGACTTAGGGCATCAGCTACCACATTCACCTTGCCCGGGTGGTACTCTATCGAGCAATCATAATCCTTCAATAACTCCACCCACCTTCGCTGCCTCAAGTTCAACTCCTTCTGAGTCAACAGATACTTAAGGCTTTTGTGGTCTGTGTAGATTATCGACCTTTCTCCATAAAGGTAGTGCCTCCAAACCTTAAGAGCGAAAACCACTGCTGCCAATTCGAAGTCATGGGTTGGGTAGTTAACCTCATGCGGCCTTAACTGTCGAGACGCATAAGCGACTACTTTTCCTTCTTGCATTAGCACACAGCCTAATCCCGTGTGAGAAGCGTCACAGTATACCACAAAATCCTTCCCTGCCTCCGGCTGAATTAACACTGGAGCTTCCGTCAACACTTTCTTAAGCTTTTCAAAGCTCTCCTGTTGCTTATTAGTCCATTCAAAGGGTACTTCCTTCCTTAGCAACTTTGTCAAAGGCGCGGCTATTGACGAGAACCCTTCCACGAACCTTCTGTAACAGCCTGCCAAACCTAAGAAACTTCGGATCTCAGCCACGGACCTAGGTGGTTTCCAATCCAACACCGCTTCGATCTTCCTAGGGTCCACTCTTATTCCTTCTGCGGATACCACATGCCCTAAGAATGCCACCTCTTTAAGCCAGAATTCACACTTGCTGAATTTGGCATAGAGCTTCTTTTCCCTTAATACTTCCAACACAACCCGTAGGTGCTCATCATGCTCCTCTTCAGACTTGGAGTACACCAAAATATCGTTGATGAATACAACGACGAACCTATCCAAGTAGGGTTGGAAAACTCGATTCATCATATCCATGAACGCGGCTGGAGCGTTCGTTAACCCAAACGGCATTACTACAAATTCAAAGTGGCCGTATCTCGTCCTAAAAGCTGTCTTATGGATATCTGCCTCCTTCACCTTCAACTGATGATATCTCGACCTTAAGTCTATCTTTGAGAATACGGCGGCCCCCTTCAGCTGATCGAACAAGTCATCGATCCTTGGCAAAGGATACTTGTTCTTAATGGTCAGCTTATTCAACTGACGGTAATCTATACACATCCACATAGTTTCGTCCTTCTTCTTCACAAATAGAACCGGTGCTCCCCATGGAGATACACTGGGTCAAATGAACCCACGATCCAACAACTCTTGAATTTGAGCCTTGAGCTCAACTAACTCCTTTGGTGCCATTCGATACGGGGCAATTGACACAGGAGCTAATCTCGGTAGCAAGTTAATTCCAAATTCACCCTCCCTATCTGGGGGTATTCCTGGTAATTCCTCTGGGAACACATCTTCAAAGTCCCTTACCGTTCTAACTCCACTAACACCTTCTTCCTTTCCACCCAATGCACTTACGAAGGCTAAGAACGCCTTGCACCCTTTCCTAACCATTTCCTCAGCCTTCAACGCTGAAACTACGTTAGACAGGTAGTTTCTTCTTTCTCCGATCACTACTACCACTTTATCCTCTGGGGTCCTTAGTTCTATACGTTTGGCCACACAATCCAACACAGCTCGGTGCTCTACTAGCCAGTCCATTCCAAGTATGAGTTCAAACTCCCCAAAGGGTAGTTCCATTAAGTCAGCCCGAAAGTTCACTCCCTGAATCTCTAGGGGTACATTCCAAAAGATCTTATCCACCACTACAGTTTGGCCTAATGGGCTTACTACAGTCATCTGCCTATCAAAAAGTTCAAAGTCTAGGCTTAGTGTTTCCACTACACCACATGCAACATAAGAATGGGTCGAGCCCACATTAATCAGAGCAAAATAGGGCTTGCCATAAATAAAAAACGTACCGGTTATAAAATCCGGCGCGTCTCCATCCTCCCTCTGGCGAACCGCATAAACCAAACCCGGCTGCCTTGCCTCAGCATTAGCAGCACCTCTGCCCTGTGTTCCACGTCCTCTGCCAGCACCATTACCTCTGTTATTTGAACCACGACCTCGTTGAGGCTGCTGTCCTCCTCTACCCGCCTGATTAACATTCTGAGCTGTTGGTCGACTTTCATCTAGTTTCTTAGGACAATCCTTGAGCATATGGTCCTTGGACCCACACTAAAACATCCTCCCGTCTTTTTCCAGCACTCCCCTAAGTGCTTCTTTCCACAATGATCACAAGGACGATACTGCCATCCTGTACCAGCTTGCTGATTTCGCGGCCCATCAACTCTAGGCCTCTTTTGAACATTCCTAGACGATCCAAAACCTCTTTTTGGCCTATTCTGATCCATAGTCTGCTTTGTAGCATCCTTAATTCCCTCGGCTACCTTGGCCTTTTCTACTAAAGCAGAAAACTCCCGCTCCTGATGCGGTGCTATCAATAATCTCAAATCATCCCTTAGTCCGTCCTCAAAACGGACACAGCGTTCATGCTCAGTTGCCACTACTCCTCGAGCATATCGGCTCAACCTCAGGAATTCAGCTTCATATTTTGCAACGGACTTGTTCCCTTGAACCAGCCCCAGAAAAGCCTTCCTTTGCTCATCCGTATACCTTGTTCCAATGTATTTCTTCTGATATGCTTCCTTAGCATAATCCCAGGTCAGATCCTCAGCTGTGGCACCATCCCGAACAGTTAACCACCATTGATACGCTTCATCGCGTAGCAGTGCCACCATTCCTTTTAACTTCTCCTCAGGGGTCAGATCGATCTCATCCATAATTCGCTCGGTTGCCTCCAACCAGTACTCAGCTGTACTGGGTGCCACACCAGATACTCCTCTAAACACTTCAGCTCCATTAGCGCGGAGTCGCTCAGGCATAGACTTTCGAGCTCCCGAATTTCCTCCTGCACCAGCCACCAACTCAAGAACTCGCAGCACAGCCTGCTACACAGCATCATCCCCCGTCTGAGCCTGCTGCTCAACACCAACAGCTGGGGGTGGTGGTGGCGGTGGTATTTCATTATCGGACCCTTGACCCGATCTAACGGGTTCTGACACAGTCATTCTTCCTCTACCGCGTCCACGACGGCCACGTCCTCTAGAACTCATTTCTATCGTCGCGATCTGATTAAAAAGTTTTATGAATTAGTCCTTGTTTCACTTATTACCCGCGAAGAAGTTTTATGAAAAGAGTTTTAGGAGTGGTTCTTTCGTATTCATACATGCACAGTCTTTTCATTCATACATCCATCACTCAATTATGAACTTTCGTTCATTCAGAGAAACGTTGTAGTTTTCATTGTTGTTGTTTTCCCACTACCTAGGGGTATTTTCGTAATTTGTCCTACAGGGGTATTTTTCGTAATTTTTCAAAAGAAAAAGTTCCTTGGTGATTTTGTCAAAAAGTATTTTGGAATTTTTAGATTCCCGGGGTGTTTTGGAAAATTTTGAAATCCAGGGGTATTTCGGTAATTTTGGAGCTCGGGGGTATTTTGGTAATAAACCAGGGTAAATTTGTGAATCTTACTAAATCAAGGGTATTTCAACATTTGCAAAACTTGAGGGTTCTTTTTGAGCATTTGTTTTCCAAGTCGGTGATGTTGCAAAAATTTTGGAAATCAGGGTCATTTTGGTAATTTTATAAGTTAGGGGCAATTTCGTAATTTTCCAAAATCAAAGTATTTTGATATTTTGAAAATTAGGGTTTTTGAACATTTATAAAGTAATGAAATTTTGGTAAAACTGTTGGGTAGTTGGACATTTTATAAACCAAGGGCATTTTTGTAATTTTACCACTAGGGTATTTTTGTAAATCAGAAATTTTTCAAATTTTTTTTATAGAGATAGTTTTCACAAATTAAGAGGGTGATTTTAAGAGTTTTAAAACTAGGGTTTCCATAAAAACACGGCTAGTTCCCTTTCGGGTTTTAGTTATTGTATTTAGCCTATGACCGAGTCCACTTGGTCAGGGTGAACCAAAGCTACGCACCAGGTAGGATTCAAATGGAGAGGAGGTGAGTCACACGGACTGCTTAAGTACCAAACTCCCACTGAAACCATTCCTAGACATGCGCACAGAGGTTACCACACTCTCTGAGTCCTTTTGGTTAGGGTGAACCGAAGCTACGCACCAGGTAGGATTCCAGCGAAGAGGAGGTGAGTCACTAGGACTGCTTAAATACCAGGCTCTTCCGGATCCAATCTTAGACATGCGCACTGGGGTTGCCACACCCTAACTTGGTGACTTAGCCATAGGTTTGTTTAAGTAGGGATTAAATCTTATGTATGTGTTGGGGTATACTAGTCCTAGGGTTCAAGTACCTATCATTCTATTCTACGTTCCATTCCTTTTCTACCCTTCTATAAATCACATAATCACACAGATGGTTAGGGGTACTTACCTGGTGGACTGCGGATCTGAGACTTAGGTGCCATGCCGGAAAAACCCTGTTTATCTTCAAAAACTTATTTGGGCTCGATTCAAAAACGTTTTGGGCCTTAAACCCCAGGCCGAGGGTTTGAAACTGGGCTCTGATACCAAATTGAAACACCCCACACCCGGCCCACGAGCCTGGACCGGATCTGGTATGTTCCTCGATGTAAACCGGTTCAAGATTCTTTTGTTACTTTGAAAAACTGTGTGTTTTGAAGATACTTTGCTTGTGGGTTGGGCTCGAGTTGAAAACAAGTTGATTTTTATATTAAAAACCCATTTATTTCAGGTGACAAAATATTTAAAGTTTATTTTAAATAGAATTGACTTAATCTTTAACTAATATAAATTCGTAACATAGTAATTAAAACAACAATAAAAGTCATCACTATGGCCTTATTACATAAAACAAAACCCAAAATAAAATTTGTAGAGTACTTAAATAAAATATAATGTCCAAATTAAATAAAACTTTAAGCTAAGCATGGCCACCACAAGTTCTACCGTCCCGGTCCATCACTGTTCATCACCTGAAACATGTTCCCACAACGGGGTGAGTCAACAGACTCAATGTGCAACCAACACTAAAGTTTAATAGATTTAGGCATACCATACATATCATGTTCACATAATAATTCAAGATAATGATGCAATCCCGAACCCATACCTAGATGCCATCCGCTACACATCCCCGTACCAACCTGCACACCGTGGGGACTACTAAGTCAACCCTCCTTCCGCTACACTCCATCGAAGGCAGTCGCTGCAGTCGACGTGCTCATCACCCATGTAAAATTCGTGGCATAGCCACCAGATTAAATAATTGTGTCATGAGACACCACATTCAGATAATGTAACCGAAGTTACCACATTCAAATAATGTGACCGAAGTCACCACATTCAGATAGTGAGACCGAAGTCACCACATTCACTTCCCCTTTCTCATATAACCCATATGCCCCATATTATTCATATCATGCATATCATACTTAAAATTCACATTCATGTCACTTTTCACATGTTAAATATAACATATTTCGTAATCCTAGTATGAGTAGGAAACGTACCTGAGTACTTTGTACCGTAACACGGTACCTTAGCCATATTTACATTCTTAAAAACATGCACATATTAATTTTTACCATAAAACATATTAAGAATTTGTGCGGATTACACACCTGATTTGCTTAACGAATTCCTTGAAATCCTGAAAAACCGATCTATTGATTTAGATCTCAATTCCTACATCTGGTAACCTTAATATGTTAGCATAAAGCCTATTCGGCTATAAAACCCAATCCTAGTAGGATTTGTATACTTAAAACCTACCTTGCTGCCGATTTCCCTATTATTCAAATCCCGAAAACCTTGTTGTACTCCTTCTTGTATTCGGCCAAACATTAAATCACATCGTAGGTTAGTTTCGGCTTTTAAACAAAGTAAGAAATAGATCTAGATATCCAAAATAGGCCTTGGCCGAATATACCTATGTGCTTACCTTCCAAATCTTAAATCCCGAAATTGATCCCTTCTCTTGAAGTCGACAACTATCAAAAAGAAATCCCGGAGTTCCTCCTTTAATATTCGGCCAAGAGACAACAAGAGGATCAGTTCCTAGATCTCGATAAAAAGAAATTGAACAACAAAATCCATTGTTCTTACCTTAATACCACAGTCGACTGCACCCTTGCTTGGAGTCACAAAGATTCGGCTTTTGAGGCTTAAAAGAAATCGATTTCACTAGAGATTATTGGTATATTCGGTTTGACAAAATAAAAGAGAAGAAAAGAGAGGAGAGGACTAAGAAATTCGGCAGAGAGAAGAGGAGGAAGAAAAATTGATGAGTAGCCCTAATTTTTTCCTCTTATAGCCGAAATTACTACTCAGAGTCCCTTACTTGGCCACCACTCTTCTATTTTGATAACTTAATCCTTTGAATTATCACTCTATTAAAAGAATAATCCCTTATTATCTCCTTGAAAATAATTTAAGATAAATCTATTATTTATCCTCTATTTAGCCAAAATTTAAAGAGAATAAAACTCCTCTTTTAAGAGCCTTAATGCCGTCCACCTCTCTGCTTCTGGAAGCAAAAATAAACTTCTTTTATTTGCTCCCCAAGTGACTCGAACTCAGGCCCACTTGCACAGCTTGTGGCGTCACCTACCTAGGCCTTAAGTGATATCTGCAGGCCACTTTTCCAAGCCTGATTGTGTGTCAAATTCCTCCTACTAATTTTCTTAAGGCCACTTTGCCTTAATTTCCTCTTTTTAAACCTTAAAACTTGACATTTCTTTACATTTCCAAGTTTCCAAAAATTTTCGTTTGCCTCCTTTAAACTTAACATTTCCTTACATTTCCAAGTTTTCAGAAATGTTCACTTTCCTCTTTTGAATCATTTCCAAATCATTTCCTTACCTTTCTTAGTTTCCAAAAATGTTCAAAATATATTCATAACACATAAGACATGTCATTTCATACAATTAAACCGAAAATGCATAGGCCCTTTTCAGGATGTTACATGTTGGCTTTAAGGATTTAATAAAATTGGAGTGTCTACGGGTGTTGGAGAAGTTCTGGGTTAGAACTTTGAGGAGAAGAAATTTTTAATTAATTATTAAAGGAACCAAGGCGGTGAGTAGTTGGGCTTTTAAATAAAAATAGGGAAAAATGACATCAAAGAGCCTTGTGGTGGAGTGGCTAAGTGACGCCACTTAGGGTATAGAAAGGTGGCGTTATGGGCTAGCAAGGAGATTCTAGGTTCGAATCCTAGCTTAGTATTTTTTTAGGAGTTTAATTTTGGTCTTCTAGAAGGTTGGAAGTGGTGTGATGATGGACTCTAAGGAGAGTGATAAGAAGAGAAAATTTAGGAAAAGGATTGGGGAGTTATCAGGGAGAAAAACAAGGAGATGAGATGGGAAAGAGTTGGAGCCGATTGAGACTTTGGGGGGTCAATTTTGTGTATAAATAGGGGGTGTTGAATTTTCTCTGTGCTATTTCGACAATTGGAATTCCCTTTGAGCTATTTCGGCAACTATAGTGCTCTGCCGAATTCTGCTTCACTTTTTCTATTCTAAACCTCACCTCTTCCTTATGTGTTTTCTTTTCTTCTGTCCTAAAGCCTTGAATTGAATATCATTCTCTTCTTTCTCCATTGCTTGTGTCGTCCCACCTTCATCTCAATTGTTGGGGACCAAATATTCGTGACTTCAAAAGCCGAAAACCTTTGCTCTTGGAGCCAATTTCTTCATCGCCCCAAAACTTGTGTCGAATACTCTAGTGACCAAATCTCTGTCATGCTTTCATCATTCCTTTGATTTTTGGTGGATCGGATCTTGGAAAAATCAGAATCAAGCTTGGATCTACAAGTCTCTGCCAAAAAGCTATCCATACGTTTCGACTTTTGGGTAAGTATTCTTGATTTTGGGATAAGTGGGCCGAATAGCCTATAGTAAGGGAAAGGGTGACTTAAGTGGACACAAGTCACCTATTATTTTGCCTTTAACGATTAAGATTGATGCAGATCTAGGGGATATTCGTGAATAGTAGCTAAGGAAGGGCTATTAGGACTGGTGGCACACGGTAAGGTTATGGTAAGGCTTCGGTTTTTGGTAAATATTATGGTTAAGTGTGTGATTGATTGGAGGTTGGTATTGGTTGTAGGTTCAAGGCTGAGGATAGTGTAACACGTCTCATTTACCAGGTGTGTACATACACTTCACACACGACAAATCGGCAAAAGTTGAAATACCGAAAAACCAGAATGCCAAAAAGCTGAAAAGCCGAAAGGTTGGTGTCGACAACCACACGAGCATGTGAACATTCGTGTGGGAACATCGATACGACTACCGAGACCAAGAGAGTGATCTCATGGTCTCAGGCCACTGTTGGCCAACTGGGCCAGAAGGGGCTAAATGGGCCTACCAAGCTCGTGGGCCCAAATCGGTAAGAGTTGATATGTGAAATTGAATGATGGATTGATATGGATGGTTGTATGATTTGATTATGATCGGGCCTAATGGGCTACATATACATGATTGGGCTTAATGGGCTACATATACATGATTGGGCTTAATGGGCTATTTGTACATGATTGGGCCTAGTGGGCCTTATGGGATTTAAGAAATGCATGCTAGGGTTTTAATGGACTCTAGGCTTAGTTCTGGTGAATTTTGAAATAGCAAAAAACTTAATTTAATAATCAAACATGTCTGTGGCCAAGTCGCTAGGGTAGATTGTGGCAATGGACATATGCATGTCTAGGATTGGATCTAGGGAGAGCTTGGAACTTAAGCGGTGCTAGTGACCCACCCCCTCTTCCCTGGAATCCTACTTGGTGTGTAGTGTCTGCTCACTTAGCCGCGAGGACTTGCTAACGGGCCAAAGTTCGTAATTAAGACACATACTGTTAAGAATTACTGAAATACCCCTGTAGGGTAGAATTACCGAAATACCCTTAATTTGTGAAATGACTAAAATACCCCTATGTGTTGATTGTAAGATTTATGGATGTTACATGTACATTTGCTGCATTCATATGATATTCTGTTTAGGGTGCATATGGGTGGGAATTATGGAAAGGAGGAAGTATATGAGAATCGCATGGTTACTTGACAACCGTGGATCCACCGATGGCTTTTTAAGCCCATTATATGATCAGCAGCTTTGCTGCAATGTTAGGTAGTACCGCAACCAGGCTACCCTTGAAGTGTATCGGATGGGTGGGTTGATTTAGAAATCCCCACAGGAGTGTAGGGTTGGAAGGGAAACGAAGTGTACCGGATGGATTATTTGGGGAGGGTTTGCATTGTATTGCATGTATGATATTATTATGTTATTATTATGATATGTATGCTGTTTGTTTGACGAGGGTCGTACACACTGAGTTTTCGAAAACTCACTCCCTCTTTTATTTTTCTCAGGTGATTCTCAGTAGGCGGTTCGACGGATGGAGGGACTTAGAGGTGGCCAACTAGTAAGACAATTAGACTTGTTTTTCTTATTATCTAAATTCTAGATTTTGGGTTATTTATTTTGAGTTATTTTATTCCGAAATGTAATAAGGTTTTCCCTCTAATTATTATTCCATTACTTCCACTATGCATTGTGATTTTGAAACGGAACATGGATTTATTTCTTTTAAGCACATTTCAAGTTTTTGAAAATAATTGTGTTTTACAGAACGAGCTTTTGCTGTCGAAGGAAATTTTTACATAGTAACAAAGAAATGGTTTTTGGCTATACCTTGTTTTGAAAGCAAACTGGATTTTACTTAACTTTTCTCTAGAAGGGTTTTCAATGAAAACAAGGTTTTCACTAAAACACTTCAATATGACACGCCGGACTCAAGCCTAACTTCTAGGCTGGGTTTGGGGTGTTACAGTGTGTAATCCCCAAACATGCAATAATAGTCTGGGCCTGAGCCTATTCAGTATCAGTTTAGTCTGGGCTTTAGCCCTATACAGTAGTAGTGTGGGCCTAAGCCCAAATGATCACAGAACAGAGCAGTAATGCAACTCAACCCAATCCAGCCAGCACACCACCCGTACCAACCAACACACCATGTGAGGACCAAGTCGACCCACCCAGCCTGCACACCAGTATCGCAGCATAGTTGCTAGAAGTAACGCAGCAAAGCTACTAATGACAGTGAACGTGGACCAAGCCACTAAAATCAGAATACGTGGTGAAGCCATTAGATCAGTAACACGCGACAGAGCCACTAGTACAGTACTTCCTCCAAATACAAATCCCAACCCCAATGCAATATGTCTTGTCATAAATAATTCGTGTATGCAGTATGTCACAATCATAATCAGTCATACAAATATCACACATACATCACTTACACTGCCACTAGGGGTATAACGATTATTTTGTTGGTTAGGGGTAAAACGATAATTTCACCCCTCGAGGCGTATTTCGGTAATTTTACCCATCGAGGGTATTTGCTAATTTTCCCCAACGAGAGTATTTTGGTAATTTTACCCTTCGAGGGTATTTTGGTAATTTCACCCTTTGAGGGTATTTCGGTAATTTTACCCTTTGAGGGTATTTCGATAATTTCACCTTTCAAGGGTATTTCAGTAATTTTACCCTTCGAGGGTATTTCGGTAATTTCACCCTTTGAGGGTATTCAGTAATTTTACCCTTCGAGGTATTTCGGTAATTTCACCTTTCGAGGGTATTTCAGTAATTTCACCCTTCGAGGGTATTTCGGTAATTTTACCCATCAAGGGTAGTTTGATAATTTTACCCATTGAGGGTATTTTGATCATTTTACCCATCGAGGGTATTTCGATAATTTTACCCATCGAGGGTATTTCAGTAATTTTACCCATCGAGGGTATTTCGGTAATTTTACCCATCGAGGGTATTTTGGTCATTTTACCCATTGAGGGTATTTCGGTAGTTTTACCCATCGAGGGTATTTCGGTTATTTTACCCATCGAGGGTTTTACGACCTAAGCCCATGAAAACGCCCATGACGACCTCTACGGTCTAACGCTAACAATTGTGGCTCAATTTATCCCTACAAGCGTTTGCACGTTAGAGGGCCCTCAGATGCCGAAAGTTCAGCTTTTCGGCTTTTGCCGATTCACAGTAGCACAAGGGTATGGGAACAACTTTATCCAACGTTTAGACAGCTCGGTATTGGGTGTACGATTACACACCTGTTATGGGTTGTAGTTTGAAGCGCTTCTAAGACACCTATGATAACAACCGTCCCAATAATTAGTCACAACACTTGTTAATCCATAATATTGAAATGCTAATCAAACTAACTCCACTTACCACGAACGAAAGATCTCTTGCAGTGGAAGAGTATGCGGCCTACTTTCATTGGCTAAGGAAAACGAATCCCTAGCAACCTTCGACAAGAAAGAAAATGTTAGTACAACACATCTCCACGGCAACTAGGGGAAAACCCTTCGGCCTAAGAGAAATAAAGTCAAATAAAGAGAATAAAGCCACCCTAGATTCGACTAAAATCACCACTTACCAACCAATCGAAGAGGTTCGGAACCGGTTAGGAACAAACAGGAGAAGATCCCTAGGCCTTAATAGATTCGGCCAACACAAGAGGAACCAATGGTTTAAGAGAGAAAGGATTCGGCTAACTTGCAACGAAAAGAAAAGAATATCAAGAGGGAAAGAAGAGTTGTGCTCGGCCAAGGAAGAATCCGAAAAGAGAAGAAGTGATATGGCAGCACGTATGCAACACAGAGAAAAAACAATGAAAAAGAGAAGAAAGAATAAGACCTGAAAGGTAAAAGATGGCACGAGATGTCACAAAAGGAATAATTCCCGAAACGAAACAAAAGAAAACTTAAGAAAAACCAAAGAGAAAATTTGGCTTCCTCACTCACCCAAATTGCCGAAAATGCACAATTGCAACCCCCTAGCCGAAAATCCCCTACTCATCCTTCCCCACATTAGGCCAAGACTCCTACACACCCCAACTCCCTCAACCTCTCCACCAAATCCTCCTTGAATTACTCCTAGCTTCTCATTCGAAATTCTTGACCAAGCCTTCAACTTCCTCTGTAGAGTTTGATCCAAACTCTACCTCTTGCACCATCCACTCATAAAATAAAAACTCCCTATTTGCTTGTCATGGGATTCAAACCCCAACTCCCCTTGCCATCTTAGTGACGCCACCACCATCAAGCCACATACCCTTTTTGTGACACATAAACACACATAATTATACATAAGTCCTACTGCTAACTGCCAGTTCCACTTATGAGCAAAAATTAAAATTTTCCCAAGGTTCAGACTTAAACTCAGGCTTCCTAAAAACCCCCAAATACACTCAAATAACTAGCCATTCAACCACATCATGAAATTTAAGCAAATTCAACAAAATTACAAACCCCACATTTTTGGGGCGTTACAACTCTACCCATCTTAAAGAAATTTCGGCCTCGACATTTACCTAGTCAGAAGAGGTGAGGGTATTGCTGTCGCATCGCCTCTTCAGGCTCCCAGGTGGCTTCCTCTGAACCGTGATTACGCCAAAGCACCTTGAATAACGGAACAGATTTCCTTCTTAATACTTTAACATCACTATCCAGTATCTGCACCGGTTCTTCCTCAAAAGTCAGATCAGGTCTAACCTCGATCTCCTCCATCGGTACTATATACGAGGGATCAGAGCTGTATCGCCTCAGCATGGAGACGTGGAACACGTCATGTATCCGGTTCAACTCAGAAGGTAACTCAAGTCGATAGGCGACCGGTCCCACATGCTTTAATATCCGGTAAGGTTCAATGAATCTAGGGCTCAGTTTGCCTCTCCATCCAAATCCCAAAATCTTCTTCCATGGCGAGAACTTCAAGAAGATATAATCCCCCACAGAGTACTCTATCTCCTTACGCTTTAAGTCAGCATTTGACTTTTGCCTATCAGATGCTTCCTTTAACCGATCCCGGATCAACTTTACTTTTTCTTTGGTTTCAGAAACTAGCTTTAGCCCCAACACTTGCCGCTCACCCAGTTCTGTCCAACAAGTAGGGGTATGACACCTACGACCATATAACGCCTCGTACGATGCCATCTGATACTGGATTGGTAGTTGTTGTTATATGTGAACTCTGCTAACAGCAAGTAGTCTTCCCAACTAACCTTGAAATTAATTACACAGCTTCTTAGCATGTCCTCCAGTATCTGGATCACCCTCTCTGACTGACCATCAGTTTGAGGATGGAATGCCATGCTGAAATTCAACCTTGTACCCAAAGCTTTGTGTAACACTCTTCAGAATCGTGATGTGAATCTAGGGTCTCTGTCCAAAATGATAGACACTGGTACCCCATGCAATCTCACAATCTCAGCAATGTATAACTTAGCCAACTTTTGCAACGAATTATCATTGCGGACCAGTATGAAGTGGGCAGATTTAGTCAGTTGATCAACAATAACCCATACCGAATCTTTCTTAGTAGGCGTCAGGGGTAGCCCACTAACAAAGTCCATGGTTACCCTCTCCCACTTCCTGAGTGGAATTTTAACAAGTTGCAGTAATTGAGAAGGCAGTTGATGCTCAGCCTTAACTTGTTGGCATGTCAAACACTTACTCACGAAATCAGTAACCTCGCGTTTAAGCCCTGGCCACTAGTACAGTTCACTCAGACCTTGGTACAACTTGTTTCTGCTAGGATGCATAGCGTATGGACTACTATGCGCCTCACGCAATATAGACTGCCTTAACTCAGAATCCCTCGGTACACAAACTCTCCCACAGAAGCATAGTACTCCCTCACTATTCAGCCCCAAATCCGTAGTCTCCCCCTTCTCAACCAGTCAGAAACGAGGAACCAACGATTCATCCAGCAACTGCTTCTCCCTAATTTGATCAATCCAGGTCGGTCTAACTTGGAGTTCAGCTAACAGACTACCATCCTCAAATAGGCTTAGACGAGCAAACATTGCTCTCAGATCAGATACAACCTTATGGCTCAGTGCATCCGCTACTACGTTAACTTTACCCAGATGGTACTCAATCGAGCAATCATAATCCTTAAGCAACTCTATCCATCTTCATTGCCTAAAATTCAATTCCTTCTGAGTAAGGAGGTACTTGAGGCTTTTATGGTCGGTATAAATGATCGACTTCTCACCGTACAAGTAATGCCTCCAAATCTTCAGTGCGAATACCATCGTAGCTAACTCCAAGTCGTGAATGGGGTAATTCGCCTCATGAGGCTGAAGCTGGCGAGACGCTAAGCAACCACCTTACCCTCTTACATCAACACACATCCCAATCCAGTGTGCGACGCATCACAGTAGACAATGAATTCCTTCCCAGACTCTGGCTGTATTAACACTGGGGCTTCAGTTAGAACCTTCTTCAGCTTCTCAAAACTCCCCTGCTGCTTATCAGTCCAGTTGAAAGGTGCCCCTTTACGCAATAACTTAGTCAGAGGTGCAGCAATCAATGAGAACCTCTCAACAAAACGTCTATAATACCCAACGAGCCCCAGAAAACTTTGAATCTCAGATACCGTCTTCGATGGTTTCCATTCCAATACGGCTTCAATTTTTTGAGGATCAACCCTAATCCTCTCAGCAGACACCACGTGACCCAGAAATATCACTTCCTGCAACCAAAACTCACACTTGTTGACTTGGCATAAAGCTGGTTTTCCCTCAGTATTTGCAATACAATTCGGAGATGCAAATCATGATCCTCCTCTGTTCCTGAATACACCAGAATGTCATCTATAAACACTACTACGAATCAATCCAAATAGGGTTAGAATACCCGGTTCATTATATCTATGAAGGCAGCTAGTGCATTCGTCAACCCAAACAGCATGACTAGAAACTCGTAATGCCCATAACGAGTCCTGAACAGGTCTTGAACACATCCGCCTTCTTAACCCTTAGCTGATGGTACCCAGATCGAAGATCTATCTTGGAGAAAACTGAAGCTCTGTGCAGCTGGTCGAATAGATCGTCTATCCTTAGTAAAGGACACTTGTTTTTAATCGTCAGTTTGTTCAGTTGACGATAACCGATGCACATGCGCATGGACCCATCCTTCTTCTTCACGAATAATACTAGTGCTCCCCATGGAGACACACTCGTTCGAATGAATCCTCGGTCCAATAGCTCTTGAATTTGAGCCTTTAACTCTACCAGCTCCTTCGGTGCCATCCTATAAGGGGCGATGGACACCGGAGCTGTTCTAGGGAAGAGCTCGATACCAAATTCGACCTCACGGTTTGGAGGGAACCCAGGAGGCTCTTCGAGAAATACATCCTGAAACTCCTTCACGGTTCTGACATTCTCAATAGACGGACCTTTAGAATCAGAAATGCTGACATAAGCTAAGAACGTCTCGCAACCCTTGAGAACCAGTTTCTTGGCCCTTAATGTTGAGATTACATTAGGCAGATAATCCCTTCGCTCCCCTATCACAACCACCTTAGAAGACTTCAATACCATACGCTTAGCAATGCAATCCAAATTCGCACAGTGTTTCACTAACCAATCCATGCCCAAAATAAGATCAAATTCACCAAACGGCAGTTCCATCAAATCCACCAGAAAGACAACCCCTTAGGCCTCTAGGGGCACGTCTCTAAACAACTTATTCACTCTAACCGACTGTTCTAGTGGACTTAACATAGTCATCTCCCTATCAGTAATTTCAAACTGAAAACCCAGCGTCCCAGACATAGTGCATGCAACATATGAGTGTGTAGACCCAATGTCAATTAAAGCAGTGTATGGTACATTATAAATGAGAAACGTACCAGTTATGACGTCAGGAGCGTCGCCGTCCTCTCGGCGCCGAGTAGCATAGACCAAAGCTGGTTGTCTCACCTCAGTATTACGAGCACCTCTGCCCAGTGCTCCACGACCTTGTCCCAAACCATTTCGCCCTCTGGCCTGACCACGGCCTCTCGGTGGCTACTGACCACCTCTCCTTGGCTGAACATAGCCTTGACCTACGGCTTGCTTCTGAACAGGCCTCTGAGTACAGTTCTTAACCTGATGATCCATGGACCCACATCTGTAGCACGCCCTAGTTCTTTTCCAGCACTAACCCTGGTGAGCTCTCCCACAATCAGCGCAAGGCTGCAATCTAGCAGCAACAATAGGAACCCCAGCTCGAACTGGCCCCTCAAGTCTAGGCTTCTTCTTAGGCCCACCAAAAGAACTTGAGGGCCCAAAATCCCTCTTATTTCCGCCCCCATCTTTCTCACGGTTCTGACGCTCTGAGCGTTTCACATCCTCGGCAATCTTTTCCTTCTCAACAAGGGTAGCAAAGTCTCTTTCCCTCTGTAGAGCTATCAGCACCTGCAACTCATCTCGGAGACCAGCTTGGAAACGCACACAACGCTCATACTCAGTCGCGACTATACCCGAGCATATCGGCTCAATCGCACGAACTTTGCCTCATATTCTGCTACAGACCTATTCCTCTAGACCAGACTTAGAAATTCCTTCCTCCGGGCATCCACATAACTCGCCCCAACATATTTTCCTTGGAAAGCTGTTTTGAAGAAATCCCACGTTAAATAGTTGGCCTGTGTACCCTCTCGTATGGTGAGCTACCATTGGTATGCCTCGTCTCACAGTAGGGACACTGCTCCCTTCAATTTCTATTCCACAATATAGTCGAGGTGATCCATTATTCGCTCGATAGCCTCTAACCAATATTCTGCCACATTTGGGGCTACACCAGAGACACCCTTGAAGATTTTCGCTCCATTAGACCAGAGTCGTTCAGAAATTGACCCTCGGCCCACTGATCCAGTACTTGCTCTAGCAGCCCTTTCGAGGACCAGTAACATTACTTGGGATAGAGTATCATCCCCAATGGCTCGGTCATGAGACCCTGTCTCAGTGTACCCCTAGCACCCTAGCACCTCGGCATCTATTGCGGCCAAGTGTACCCCTTTCGCGACCTCTTGTGCTCATATCGATATCGCGTATTTATCTGATTTAAGAGTTTTATGCATCATCTTATAATTCCAATAATTATTAATGGATATTTTATTATAAACAGTAATTTAGAGTTATTTTCGCAGACCAAGACCTCACTACAGTTTTCAATCTTCTACAGTCTCAGTTTACTCTAACTAAAGAGTTTTAGTACAATACCACTATCTATAACATTTCAGTATATAACAGAATACAGTGTCAGAGAACTTACAGATTTGGCGCCAGAGACTCAGTGTGCCACACTTTTAATAACAACCTTTCACTTTTCTTTTCAAAAGCAAAATTTAGGAAATTTTAGAAAAATTTTCAGGAACCCATTCCACAGCCAAGTTTTGTAACTAGGCTCGGATACCACTAAATGTAACACCCCAAACCTGGCCTAGACGTTACTATCGGATTTGACGTGTCACATCAAAGTGTCGTTTGAAAATCGAGTTTGTTGGTAAAAGTTCGTTACTAAATTTTAAATCCTATTTAACAATTGTTTTGAAAATGTTAGTGTTGTAAACCTTGTTGTCCAATTATAGCCCATATCAATCGTTATAAGCTTATTAATCTGAAATAAAACTGTGGAAGCCTTTTTTAGTTGTAAACTTTAAGATTTGAAAACGTGATTTTAAGAAAACAGTTATTGTTTTAAAAACCCATGTTTCCTAGACTAGCAGATTAAAATAAAGAGAACCACCAATAAAAATCAAAACCCCAATTGGCCTTATTATATAATTTTTAACCCAAAATATTAAAAATAAAATAACTAAGTCTAAGATTAAAACATATCGAGTGTGTGCCCACCTCTGAGTCCCTCGCAACTCTAAATCGTCTAAGGTTGGGGATTACCTGCGTAGTTAAAGAAAAGGGCAAGTTACGAGAACTCAGTGTGTAATCCCCAAACATGGAATAATAGTCTGGGCCAGAGCCCTATTCAATATCAGTTCAGTCTGGGCTCTAGCCCCATATAGTAGCACTATAGGCCTAAGCCCAATGATCACAGAACAGAGTAGTAATGCAACCCAACCCAATCCAGCCAGCACACCACCCGTACCAACCAACACATCATGTAGGGACCAAGTCACCCACCCAGCCAGCACACCAGTATCGCAGCATAGTTGCTAGTAGTAATGCAGCAAAGCTACTAATGACAGTGAACGTGAGCCAAGCCACTAAAATTAGAATACGTGGCGAAGCCACTAGATTTGTAAAACGTGGCAGAGCCACTAGTACCGTTCTTCCTCCAAATACAAATCCCAACCCCAATGCAGTATGTCGTGTCATAAATAATTCGTGTATGCAGTATGTCACAATCATGATCAGTCATACAAATATCACACATACATCACTTACACTACCACTAGGGGTATAACGGTCATTTTTTCGGTTAGGGGTAAAACGGTAATTTCACCTCTCGAGGGGTATTTCGGTAATTTTACCCATCGAGGGTATTTTGGTAATTTTACCCAACGAGAGTATTTTGATAATTTTACCCTTCGAGGGTATTTTAGTAATTTTACCCTTCGAGGGTATTTCAGTAATTTTACCCTTCGAGGGTATTTCGGTAATTTTACCCATCGAGGGTATTTCGGTAATTTTACCCATTAAGGGTATTTCGATAATTTTACCCATCGAGGGTATTTCAGTCATTTTACCCATTGTGGGTATTTCGGTAATTTTACCCATCGAGGGTATTTCGGTCATTTTACCCATTAAGGGTATTTCGATAATTTTACCCATCAAGGGTATTTCGGTCATTTTACCCATAAAAGGGTATTTCGATAATTTTACCTATCGAGGGTATTTCGGTAATTTTACCTATTGAGGGTATTTGGTCATTTTACCCATTGAGGGTATTTCAGTCATTTTACCCATCGAGGGTATTTTGGTAGTTTTACCCATCGAGAGTATTTCGGTAATTTTACGACCTAAGCCCACGAAAATGCCCGTGACGGCCTCTACGATCTAACGCCAACAATTGTGGCTCGATTTATCCCTACGAGCGTTTGCACGCTCGAGGGCCCTCAGATGCCGAAAGTTCGGCTTTTCGGCTTTTTCAGATTCACAGTAGCACAAGGGTATGGGAACACCTTTATCCAACGTTTAGACAGCTCGGTATTGGATGTACGATTACACACCTGTTATTGGTTGTAGTTTGAAGCGCTTCCAAGACACCTATGATAACAACCGTCCCAATAATTAGTCACAACACTTGTTAATCCATAATATTGAAACGCTAATCATACTAACTCCACTTACCACGAACGAAAGATCTCTTGCAGTGGAAGAGTATTCGGCCTACCCTCCTTGGCTAAGGAAAACGAATCCCTAGCAACCTTCGACGAGAAAGAAAATGTTAGCACAACACATCTCCACAGCAAATAGGGGAAAACCCTTCGGCCTAAGAGAAACAAAGTCTAATAATGAGAATAAAGCCACCTTAGATTCGACTAAAATCACCACTTACCAACCAATCGAAGAGGTTCGGAACCAGTTAGGAAAGAAGAGGAGAAGATCCCTAGGCCTTAATAGATTCAACCAAGACAAGAGGAACCAAGGGTTTAAGAGAGAAAGGATTCGACGAACTTGTAATGAAATGAAAAGAAGAGTTGTGTTCGGCCAAGGAAAAATCTTAAAAGAGAAGAAGTGATTCGGCAACACGTATGCAGCACAGAGAAATAACAATGAAAAAGAGAAAGAATAAGACCCGAAAGGTAAAAGATGGCACGAGATGTCACAAAGGGAATGATTCCCAAAACGAAACAAAAGAAAACTTAAAAAAAAAAACAAAGAGAAAATTCGACTTCTTCACTCACCCAAATTGCCGAAAATGCACAACTAACAACCCCCTAGCCGAAAATCCCCTACTCATCTTTCCCCACATTCGGCCAAGACTCCTACACACCCCCAACTCCCTCAACCTATCCACCAAATCCTCCTTAAATTACTCCAAGCCTCCCAGTCTTCAACCTCCCCTGCAGAGTTTGATCCAAACTCTACCTCTTGCACCATCCACTAATAAAATAAAAACTCCCTATTTGCTTGTCATGGGATTCGAACCCCAACTCCCCTTTCCATCTTAGTGACGCCACCACCATCAAGCCACATGCCTTTTTTGCGACACATAAACACACATAATTATACATAAGTCCTACTGCTAACTGCCAGTTCCACTTATGAGCAAAAATTAAAAATTTCCCAAGGTTCAGACTTAAACCCAGGCTTCCTAAAAACCCCCAAATACACTCAAATAACTAGCTGTTCAAGCACATCATGAAATTTAAGCAAATTTAGCAAAATTACAAACCCCACATTTTTGGGGCGTTACTGGGTACCAACTTACTTCAGTATGGTTGATGAGACACTGGGTGTCAATCTATTACTTCGAATTATCCGATGAGGCACTGGGTGCTAAACTGGTGTGTTTTGGTTGGATCCCTGTGTCTGTCCAAGTCCGAGTCTTGTTAATTGGGGTAAATGAATAATAAAGGCTTACAATTGATATTAAAATGAAATGATATGAGAAATGGATGTGATATAGTGAATTGAAAATAGAATGTGAAATATGTTGACAATACATGGAATATATGAGTTATATACTCATGAATTGAGTATGGTATGAAATGATGTATACATGAATTGAGTACTGCATGACTGATGACATTGTACGAATAAATATGGTTGATATGAGAATAATCATTTATATAGCAATTGTGTGAATTAGGATATTGTTTAATAAATGAAAAATGATAGTTATGATATGATACTAGACATTAATATGTCCTTATAAATTTAATTGTGCCTATTATTATGTTATATTGTTTTTTTAAATATTCGGATTATAGAAATACCACTGAGTTTTTACTCAACATACAGTTTGTTTTCCGTGCGCAGATTAGGAACAATGATTTTGAAGAGTTGCAATCGAGGTTGTGAGCATTCATCTTATCACATCTCCAAGTGTCAAGAGGGTATGTTTCAATATTTTGCATAGAATGGTAAGTACTTAGGAAAATCAAGTTTGTTCCAAGTAGTAGGGACTAAAATATAAATTATAATTTTTTAATGTTCAAATATATTAGTGATTAGCCAAAATCACTTTGGCACTGTAACACCCCTCACCCGTATTCAACGTCGGAATAGGATTACGGAGCATTACCGAACTTATCACACATTAAAACATGCATTTCTCATACAAATTAATCATTTCAAATACAATTCAGTCACAACCAATCATTTTGTCCCTAATACGAGCCTACAAGGCCCTATACATGCATTAGGAGTGGTTCGGGACTAAACAGATAACTTTAGAAACTCTTAGAACACTTAGAAAATTTTCTCAAAAGTAGAGGACACACCCCCGTGTCACAGGTTGTGTGGACATTCAAAATGGAAGCACATGGCCGTGTCCCAGCCCGTGTTCGACCCCGCGTAACTCTCTGACTTGGGTCACACAACCAACACACATGCCTGTGTGCCCTAAAAATGGCTGATCGCTGAAATCAGAGCTTTAAGAATTTATAAAAGAATGATCGAACCTGGAGACTAACTCTGACAATGATTAAAGGCAAGTGTACTTATTGAACAGTAGTATAGCTTGGGTAAGACCGGATTATCGAACCCAAAGGAACTAAAAGTATTAATACTAACTTTCTTTTTAATATTTAACCTTAAAAACGGAGTGAAGTTGCTTTTAAACTAAATTGACGAAGACTAAGCTAAGGACACAAAGACGAAAAGAAAGATTTGGAAAAATAACTTGAAGAAAAACTCAATTGATCACGACGATACCCTCAGGAAGAATCCACCTAGACTTCACTTGTTATTTAACCCTAAACCATATGATTTCTTTACTTAGCTTGATCCGTAGGACTCCCTAACCTATATTAAACCCTCTCTCAAGGTGAATAACGTCTAACCCTAGGTTAATTAGTGGAACTCTCGTTCGCTTATAATAACCCCCTAGAATAGCAGTAAATCGATCAATGGACTCCCATATTAGGTTTCGCCCTAATCCGACAAAATCTCGTAACCCTATCTCAAGGCGTTCGATCAACTCCGCTTAATTATGCTAGATCTACTCTTAGGCAGGGTCTATTCCTCCTCCACCTAAGCACATCAAATTTGGATTAAGCAACATAATTAAGAACAAACTAAGTATTTATCATATAATTCAGAAATCACATAACAAGATTCATTTAGGTTTCATCACCTTCAGGTATCTGAGGGGTTTAGTTCATAATAAATAAAAAGAACATCTCAAGAGAAAAGATAAAAAAAACATAAGAAAATCCTAAAACCCCCTAAAGGAATTGAAGGAGAATTCCGTCGTCTTGAGTATAACTCCGGCTTCAAGGGATGGATCAATTGGCTATCCTCGCATTATTCCCTAACTCTGACCTTCTTGGCTTGGCTCCTTGGCCTAGCTTTGACGCCTTCGGCTTCTGCCGAACTCCCCTTTCAAGTTGCCCCCTAAGGTATTTATATAGACTTTGTGATGCCTTACTTGGCCCCTAAGTATCCTAATTTAATTAGATTCCTAATAGGGTGTTTGAATAGGCTTTGGAATGTGTTTCTTTGCCTCCAAGTATCCTTTCCCGAATGAAATTGCTCTTTCCAGTGATAGGGACACGGCTATGGCACACGCCTGTGTGGATCGTGGCCAGGCCGTGCTCGAACTTTTAATGAGGCACGGCCGTGTTAGCTTTGGGCCAGGCTGTGTCGATTTCTCTCTTGGCCCAATTTGGTCCGTTTTAAGCCCGTTTCTCGTTCTTTTCATCCTTGGGTGCTTTCCTGAGTATAAAACATGAAAAGAAAGGATTAAGAGCACCTTTTTATATGAATCAAGGCTTCAATCATCCAAAAGCATGCTACATGTGGGATTAAAATATGTTACTTTTACGGTTTATCAAATACCCCCACACTTAAGCTTTTGCTTGTCCTCAAGCAAAATTCTCAATTCATATTTAAAACGGACTTCCTCGATTTATAGTATTCATCAATAATGCTTCATCATAATTCAAAGATAATTCATACATGGATAACTCAACTCAAAGAGTCCTAAAGATTCAAACAATCAAAGTCATACATTTGTAGCACAAAAAAGTAGGTGTCTCCCCTTATCTAAATAATTACCTTTGATTCGAAACCGACAAGAATTGACATCCTCACTAAAGATTCACTTAAATCACTCAAAGTGTTTAAGGTTCAAAATTAAGCACTCAAAAGTCAAACATGAAGAGTTAATTCCATAGGCTTGCTTGAAAATCAAATCTCCACCACTGTAAAATGAGATGATACACAAGTCAAAAGGTCTTTAACAAGGTTGTAAAGGGCCTTAGGTTAAGGTTGTGGATAAAGGCTGAATTAGAAAGTCGAGATCGAATTTGACAATTTACCTAACTAGAAAAATGAACTAATCTTAAATATTTACATCAATTGAACTTACTAATATGAGCTTTTTCTTTAAAACCTAAAATTTACATGCATAAGCTCATCTATCATAGAACTAATAATGAATATACTTCGTTTTTTTAAGAACAAACTATTATAATAATAAGAAAGAGCTTTTACAACTGAAATATAGATAGGAAACTTGTTCAAAATCGAATCTCGACAAAAAGGTTAGTTAAAAAGGAATGGTGATAACAAATACAAAGGGTTTTGGGTTAATATTAGTGGGTGAGTCAAAAAAGGGTTATTAGGATCAAAGGGGTTCACTAGGGGTTAATTATGAAGGTAGGCTTTTTAGTGAAGTGAGTGGGTTAGATCCTAAGTGCCTTTATCATCTCTGTATATCAAATCAAAGGTGTGGTCTTAACATGTATAATCGAGGCGAGTTCTAGAATAACAAATCAATGTTGACACACTCATAATAAAAAGTGAGCATGAAAGGATGTATGCTCTAAAATGCTCAAAATCTCACAAAAATTATAGGTATTTTGATGTCAACCTCGTAAATTTCAAACTTCAAAGTAACATTCAGATTCAGGTAGACAACCTAAATTTTTTTTTTTGAAAAATAAACTTTATCATGCTTGATTCTCTAATATCCTTCAAATTTAATCATCAATGCACAATTATCAATGACTTACTCCAAAACATATCAACAAAGATCATAAATCATAGGAAATTTCATTCTAATCATAATATGAGAGACTTTACTTTTGAACAAGGCATAATTCAGGGATTTTCAAATATTACTATAGTTAACTCCCCCACACTTAAGATGTACATTGCCCTCAATGTACAAAGATAGATAATAGCAAAATAATCATAAAAATCATAAGATGGGGAAAGAAGTGAAACTTCCTGAATTTTGGATGAAGTCAATGAAAAGAAGTCGGATAGGGTTGGGGGTGAACGTGGGGAAGCGTCTCGAACCGTTTGAAATTGAATCCTCGAAGCAGCCGGTCTGATTTTATTATATCCTAATCTAAATCTAAATATCATAAAGAATAAGAAGAATAAAATAAAATAAAGTAAAAAATAATGAAATGAAAATAAAATTAAAATTAAAATTAAAATTAAAATAAATAATGGAAAATGAAAGACAACTCGAAAAAGGGAGAATGAGGTTTAAATAGAGATGTAGCCCGTGTCTTGGGATTTTGAATTTGGGCGCGTTCAGGGTGTTCGGGCACGGCCGTGGGTGTAGTGGCACGCCCGTGTCTTTTTTCACACGGTCATTTAATACGGGTGTGCTTCTTCCGTGTTCGATAAGTCAGAATGTTGGCACAGTTGGAAGGCATGGCCGAGTTTAGCCCGTGCTTAACAAGTCAGTAACCTCACACGATCGTTGGGCACGGGCGTGTTCTGCCTGTGGTGTGCAAGTCAGGAGCTTCACACGGTTAGGTAGCACGGGCCTATTCTGGTATCGCAGCCCGTGTTAACGAAAGAAAATTTTTTCTATTTGGGCACGGCTCTTGGCACGCCCGCGGTTCGTCCCCTATCTTGCACACGGCCATTGACACGCCCGTGTTCAAGGCCGTGTTTAAAAACCTGCACTTCTATTAGATTATTTTAGTGTGGTGTTAGAAAAATTGACATAAAATGTTAGTGGGTTAGTGCTCGGGTTGCCTCTCGAGAAGCTCTTGTTTATAGTCTTAAGCTAGACTTTACCTCTCATTCGTATGGTCATGGTGGTTTGAGGAGGTGAAAATCCTTTCTCATGTGATCACTTTGGTTATGGATATATAGTTTAAGTCGAGTAATGTTTACCTCAAAAGTGTCGAATTTAGGATTGCTTACCTCGACTGTGCCGTATAGGAAGACATTAAGTACCTCAAAAGTGATTTCTTCGTTTGTCTTGAGGTCTGAATTGGTGATTCGAGGGTCTTCCTTATTCAGCAATACCTGATCTTCTATTTTGATGTGATTTGTTGTTCCTATTAGCTTGTCTGGGGTCTCCTTCAGTTTCACTTCGTGCGGCTCCTGTTCCTCTTTGATTTGTGTTTCCTGCTCTTTTAGTTTGTCAACCCTAAGGTTTTGTTCATTATGTGTTTCTTCTTTGCTGGCACGAGGTCTAAGATCTAGCTCAGCTAAGTGATTTCGTGATGTTTCCTGTAAAGAAGGTTGCACCAAATGATTATCAATAGAATTAACGTTCGTACCTTTATTACTCGATGTCCTAGCTGAGTCAAGAGCTTGAAGAGTGATTGTTTCGTCGTCTACACGAAGTGTGAGTTCACCGAATTCTTCCTCTGTGTGGTCTTCTTTATTGCATCGGGATATGGCACACGAGGTTGGTATTCTGTAATTACAGGTTTTGGTAAATCATGGAACACCTCAACCTTACCTTCACTTACCACAGGTTCTTGCCTTGGGTCTAACAATTCACTATTATGAGCTTGTACGGCTTGGGACCCATGATTCGGCTCAGGTTTGTAGCCTTGTGGTGTTTCCTATGGTGAAAGTTGAACAATTTGATTATCAACTGAATCTACTTTCTCACCTTCATCACTTGATGTCCTGGCCGAGTCAAAAGCTTGTAGACTGATTGATTCGTCACCTACACGAAGAATGAGTTCTCCTGTACCAACATCAATTTTAGTCCCGGCAGTTGCTAGAAAGGGTTTTCCTAAAATTAAAGGAATCGAATTTTCCTCATTCATGTTTAAGACAACAAAATCTACTGTGAATATGAATTTATCAATTTTGATTAGAACATTTTCTATTATACCCCTAGGAATTCTGATAGTTTTATCAGCTAACTGAATGCTCATCCTAGTTTGTCTGGGTTTCCCTAGACCTAGTTGTTTAAACATTTTATAAGGCATAACATTGATGCTTGCCCCTAAATCAGCTAAAGCATTATCAGTAGATAAACTACCAATTAAACATGGAATTGTAAAACTCCCTGTGTCTTTTTGCTTCTGCGGTAGTCTATTCTGTAACATTGCTGAGCATGCTGCTTTTAATTCTACGTGGTGCTCCTCGTCTAATTTGCGTTTGTTTGTCAAGAGTTGTCTTAAAAATTTCCTCGAGTCTGGCATCTGAAAAAGAGCTTCAAGAAGAGGTAAGTTAATATGTAATTTCTTTAAAAGTTTAAGAAACTTACCGAATTGTTCTTCTGAATCATCTCTTTTCATTGTTTCGGGGTAAGGTATGCGAGGTTGGTACTCTTTAATTCCCGGTTTTGGCTTTTCTTGCTTTACCTCTGTTTTACCTTCTTCTACCTTATTTTCTGGCCTTGTATCAGGTTTATCTAACCCCTTATTATTCTGAGCTGTGATGACTTGAACTTGTTCCTTAGGGTTAATCTCAGTGTTGCTTGGTAGACGTCCTTGCGGTCGTTCTGACATCAGCTTTGCGAGTTGTTCGACTGCATTAGTGACTTCCTTAACTGATGTAGTAATTTCCTCGATTCGGCTCTCATTGCTTTTGATTGTTCTCTCAGTTTCTTGGATACGTTTTTCTGTGTCTGCCGAAAATTTTGTCAGCATCTCTTCAAGGTGCGACTCCTCTTCCTGTTGGTGAGGTGGTTGTTGAAAGTTTGGAGGAAGTTCCGGTCCTTGGCTATTTTGATCATCCCATGAGAAATTGGGATGGTAACTCCAACCTGCATTATAAGTGTCATTATAAAAATTATTTTGTGGTCTAGAATAGTTACCCGTATAGTGAGCTTGCTCGTTTTCCATGCCATATCCGTAGGGTGGGTACTCAGGATTCGCCACTCCTCCTAGATTCGAGTCATATTGCATTACTGAGTGTACCTGCGAGGAACTATACAAACCACCAATCTTTTTATTCATCATCTCTAGTTGGTTAGATAACCTGGTGACCACGTCGAGGTTGGAGAGAATGGCGGCTTTTGTTGGCGTTGTCCTCATAACTTGCCACTGATAGTTATTTAGTGCCATCTCCTCTAAACTAAAATTACCTGTCAAAGCAAAGAAAAATTAGCAAAGTAAAAACAAAACAAATAATAAAATTGTAATAATAAAATAAAAAAATGGCTAAAGTAAAAAAATTAAGCTTTCTTAATATTTTAGTTCCCCGGCAACGGCGCCAAAAACTTGATCGCTGAAATCAGAGCTTTAAAAATTTATAAAAGAATGATCGAACCTGGAGACTAACTCTGACAACGATTAAAGGCAAGTGTACCTATCGAACAGTAGTATAGCTTAGGCAAGACCGGATTATCGAACCCAAAGGAACTAAAAGTATTAATACTAACTTTCTTTTTAATATTTAACCTTAAAAACGGAGTGAAGTTGCTTTTAAACTAAATTGACGAAGACTAAGCTAAGGACACAAAGACGAAAAGAACGATTTGGAAAAATAACTTGAAGAAAAACTCAATTGATCACGACGATACCCTCAGGAAGAATCCACCTAGACTTCACTTGTTATTTAACCCTAAACCATATGATTTCATTACTTAGCTTGATCCGTAGGACTCCCTAACCTATATTAAACCCTCTCTCGAGGCGAATAACGTCTAACCCTAGGTTAATTAGTGGAACTCTCGTTCGCTTATAATAACCCCCTAGAATAGCAGTAAATCGATCAATGGACTCCCATATTAGGTTTCACCCTAATCCGACAAAATCTCGTAACCCTATCTCAAGGCGTTCGATCAACTCCGCTTAATTATACTAGATCTACTCTTAGGCAGGGTCTATTCCTCCTCCACCTAAGCACATCAGATTTGGATTAAGCAACATAATTAAGAACAAACTAAGTATTTATCATACAATTCAGAAATCACATAACAAGATTCATCTAGGTTTCATCCCCTTCAGGTATCTGAGGGGTTTAGTTCATAATAAATAAAAAGAACATCTCAAGAGAAAAGATAAAACAAAACATAAGAAAATCCTAAAACCCCCTGAAGGAATTGAAGGAGAATTCCGTAGTCTTGAGTATAACTCCGGCTTCTTGGGATGGATCAACTGGCAAACCTCGCGTTTTTCCATAACTCTGACCTTCTCGGCTTGGCTCCTTGGCCTAGCTTTGACGCCTTCGGCTTCTGCCGAACTCCCCTTTCAAGTTGCCCCCTAAGGTGTTTATATAGACTTTGTGATGCCTTACTTGACCCCTAAGTATCCTAATTTAAGTAGAATTCCTAATAGGGTGTTTAAATAGGCTTTGGAATGTGTTTCTTTTCCTCCAAGTATCCTTTCCCGAATGAAATTGCTCTTACCAGCAATAGGAACACGGCCATGGCACACGCCCGTGTGGATCGTGGCTAGGCTGTGCTCGGACTTTTAATGAGGCACGGCCGTGTTAGCTTTGGGCCAGGCTGTGTCGATTTCTCTCTTGGCCCAATTTGGTCCGTTTTAAGCCCGTTTCTCGTTCTTTTCATCCTTGGGTGCTTTATATGAATCAAGGCTTAAATCATCCAAAAGCATACTAAATATGGGATTAAAATATATTACTTTTACGGTTTATCAATGACCATACACGCCTGTATGCCAGGCCGTGTGCTAGGCCATGCCAAACCTGTAGGGTATACTGACTTATGCCACATAGTCAAGTCACATGCCCGTGTGTGAGGCCGTGTGGGGCATACTGACTTGGTTTTTATTTCAACACCAGGGGACACACGACCGTGTAACTTGATCGTGTATCACACTCGACTGAGACTGTAACACCCCAAACCAAGCCCAAAACACCACGGCCGAATTCGAAATGTTACTGGGAGAATGTTGGAAAGAGTTCTGTTGAAGGTGAAAAATAATTTTTGGGTTCTAGAAATGTTTAACTTGCATATAAGAGATTTGTAGTTTGAAAGTAGTAGTTCGTCGACAAGCAAAAATTTTCCGGGTTGTGTAAAATTCAAATCGTTGTTCGTGCGAACATTTTGAGAAAAACGCATTGGTTTTAAATAATCCGAATTTTGAAACACATCAATTTTACTTCCAAGTTGCAATTACTTAAGAGACGTTTTTAATATTAATTAACCGATATCAAATCCAACTTAATTCCATATTATCCCAACAGTTAAAATGGCCTTATTACAATAAAAATATCCCAAAAAGTAATTAAAGTTTAAAGTGTATATAAAAAATAAAAACGGCATCTGCATGGCCACCTCGGATCCTCTCCAGCCCGATCCTGCGAGTTATGGATTACCTGCGTTGTTTGAAAAACAAGGTGAGTCACCAGACTCAGTGTGCAATTAATCCACACAAATCCACGAATGGGCTTGGCCCAAATCCACATAAACCACATACCACGCATAATGATGCAAAATGTTAACCTAACCCAGCCTAGTATCCAACCGCTATACACCACCCGTATATCCATCCACCACACACCAGGGGATTACTAAATCGACCCTCCAACTGCTACACACCTCTTTGGCAGTACACTGCTCAAAGTCCACTTAGTGGTCTAGCCACTGGTCCACATGATTAAATCACAAATATCCACGATGAGACTCAAGGTCATCATCAATCCACAATGAGGCTCGAGACCATCATTAATCCACGATGAGACCTAAGGTCGTCATCAATCCATGATGAGGCTCAGGGCCATCATCAATCCATGTACACAAATGTACACACTTCCCCTTATTCAATATATCCCGATCCCCATGCACATCAGCAGAATATAATGAAATGGCAGTATAACATATGAACATACCGGTTATACACTTATGACATGCTTTCCTGCATCCACAATTATTATCCACACCCTCAAAATAAGTAGTATACTAACCTGGTTTCCGGACTACCCAATACGGGTAATAACACCACCACAGCCACTGTTTCAGCTACCACACACAGTACATATATTTTTAATTAAAGTAAATAATTAAGCAGTGTGTTAACTACACACCTGACAACTCGTAACATACGCCCTCTATGTCGACACTGTCACTAAACGACACTACCGCTATTTGCCTACGATCCTCTTCGACACTGGCCCACACCCCGGTGGCCAATCCCGAACCGCAGAAACCGACCGCTTCTTGAATTTAGGGGTAGGGACTACGTGTCCAACCCCTTTCTCTCCTTGGCTGATACTCGAATCCATCAAACGAAGTCTTTGGTCAGAAGACCCGGGTTAAAATGTTACATCAGATCTAAACAAAACTAAATAATACTTGATGAAAGAATGCCCTTACCAAAGTCAACCAAATCCCGAAGACTATTCGCTTGCGCTTTAACGATCTCGAAATCCCTACACAACCCACATTAGATTCGGCCTTACACCTATGAACAAAAGAAGTGGCCTTCAGCTGAACATTATAACCTCCTTACCTTTGAATAATCGAAATCCGAGAGATCCCTAACGCTCCCTTACGCTGGCACCCAAGAGATATTCGGCTCAGACAGATTCGGCACAGAGATGAGGCTTGAGGAAATATCCAAATAGAAGAAGTAAAGAAAGTAGAAATGAAAAATAGAGAAGAGTAATGGTGAATGGAAGATTCGGCCAAGGTATAGAAGGGTTATTCAGCTTTAGCAAAAGAAATAAGAAGAGAGGGTTGCGGTTTTGAGAGGTTTCGGCTATGGGGAAAGTGAAGAGAAAGATTCGGCTTAATGATGAAGTGAGTTTTGAGGCCACAAGTATGAAAAGAAAAAGAGAATAGGAAGGGGGTATGGTTCGGCTTAGAGAAGAAGTAGAGAGAAAAGAAGATGAATCAAGAATGCACCCCAAAGATCACTCCCACTTTCGGCTTTTGGTCATATGGAGAGAAAACAATTGAAGAGCTTTTGACTAACACATTTCGGCACAAGACTAGAGAAGGGGAAAAAATAAAAGATGCACACTATAGCCACTAAGCAAATTCGGCACCTACCCCCCTCTACATGACCGAAAATGCCACCCCCTAGAACCCCATAATCGGCCAACTCTCACACCCCTCTCCATATCCCTTGTTTCTCTCCTAAATTTCCTCCCCTCCACCCATTCAAACAAGTTTGAATGAGTCACCCTCCTAACAGTCCTCTCCACCACTTATCCAAATCACTTGACCCTTTCAAACCTCCATCCTTCAAGTGCCCACGCCAACTCCAGCTCCTCCTCCTCCTGATGCAAAAATGAACTCCAAAATGCTATCTTTGCAGCTCGAACCTCCTCCCCCTTGGAACTCCCCTTGACGCAACTCCCCTGCACTCCAAATGGCGCCTCCTTGCCACTCCACCACTCCACTTGTTGTGTCCTTAATTACCACTTTTAATCCCTTAAGGCCTAGCTCCCCTAGCTCTCCCCTAAAGGCTACAAACCAGAAATTTTCACCAAGGCTCCCACATAACCCCAAGGTTTCCCGAAGCCCCCAAACACATACAAATAGTCATGCAACACGCAAGCACACACAGATACGAGATAAATGCAGGACCCCTAAATCTCAGATGTTACAGTTCTACCCCCTTAAAGAAATTTCGGCCTTGAAATTACCTGATCAAAACAAATAAGGGTATTGCTGACGCATTGCCTCCTCTGGCTCCCACGAAGCTTCTTCTGAACCATGGTTCTGCCATAACACCTTGGCTAGAGGAACTGATTTCTTCCGTAGCACCTTCACATCTCGCTCCAAAATCTGAATTGGCTCTTCCTCATAGGACAAGTCTGGCCTTAACTCAACCTCCTCTACTGGCACCACGTGAGATGGATTCGATCGGTAACGTCGTAGCGTCGAGACGTGGAACACATCATGTATCTGCTTCAACTCTGAAGGTAACTCTAACTGATACGCCACTGGTCCAACTCACTTCAAAACCCGATAAGGCCCTATAAACCTGGGACTCAGCTTACCCTTACGTCCAAATCTCATCACCTTCTTCCACGGCGAAACTTTTAGAAACACATGGTCACCCACTGCAAATTCTATCTCTTTCCGCTTAAGATCCGCATACGACTTCTGTCTGTCAGATGCCTCCTTCAACCGTGCTCGGATTACTTTAACCTTCTCTTCTGATTCTGCCACTATCTCTGGACCTAACACATGACGCTCTCCTAACTCTGTCCAGCAAGTAGGAGTGCGACACTTCTGCCCATACAATGCTTCATACGGCGCCATCCGAATGCTAGCTTGATAACTGTTGTTGTATGCGAATTCTGCTAAGGGCAAGAATTCCTCCCAACTACCTCTGAAGTCGATAACACATCCCCTCAGCATGTCTTCCAATACCTAAATTACCCTTTCAGACTGGCCATCCGTCTGCGGATGAAATGCTGTGCTAAAATCCAATCTGGTGCCCAAAGCCTGATGCAACGCTCTCCAAAACCTCGACGTAAATCTAGGATCCCTATCTGATATGATTGACACTGGTACCCCATGTAGTCTCACAATTTCCACCACATATAGCTTTGCCAACCTCTGCAGAGAGAAATCAACACGAACAGGTATGAAATGAGTAGATTTTGTCAACCGATCCACAATCACCCATACCGAGTCCTTATTAGTAGGCGTAAGAGGAAGCCCACTAACGAAATCCATAGTGATTCTCTCCCACTTCCACTGCGGAATCTTCACCGGCTGTAGCAACCCCGAAGGCACTTGATGCTCAGCTTTGACATGCTGACACGTCAAGCATTTCCCCACAAATTTCGTAACTTCCCGCTTCAATCCAGGCTACCAAAACTGATCCTGTATATCCTTATACAACTTACTCCCTCTAGGATGCATAACGTAAGGGCTACTATGCGATTCTCGAAGAATCTTCTGCCTTAACTCCACATCTTCTGGCATACAAACCCTACCACGGAAACACAACACTCCGTCACTGTTCACACTGTAGTCCTCTAATCCCCCATTCCGTACTTGCAGAAGTCTAGCACTCAAAACATCATCCACCAACTATTTCTCTTTTACCTGACTTAACCATGTCGGCTTCACCTGCAGCTCCGCTAACAAACTCCCGTCATCATACAGATTGAGATGAGCGAACATCGACCTCAGATTTGATACTACTTTTCGACTTAGTGTATCTGCCACCACATTCGCTTTCCCCGGGTGATATTCAATCGAGCAGTCGTAATCCTTCAGTAGCTCCACCCATCTTCGCTGCCTCAAGTTCAGCTCCTTCTGAGTCAGCAAATACTTTAAACTCTTATGGTCCGTATAGATCACCGACTTCTCTCCATACAAATAATGCCTCCACACCTTCAAAGCGAAAACCACCGCAGCCAACTCCAAGTCATGCGTCGGATAGTTGACTTCATGTGGTCTTAACTGCCGAGACGCATAGGCAACAACTTTCCCTTCCTGCATCAGAACACAACCTAACCCCGTATGAGAAGCATCACAATACACCACAAAATCTTTCCCTGCTTCAGGCTGAATTAAAACTGGAGAATCAGTCAAAACCCTTTTCAGCTTCTCGAAACTCTCCTGCTACTTGCCCGTCCACACAAAAGGTACCTCCTTTCTCAACAACTTAGTCAACGATGCCGCTATCGAAGAAAACCCTCGACAAATCTTCTGTAATAACCGGCTAACCCCAAGAAACTGCGAATCTCCGCCATTGACTTAGGTGGTTTCCAATCCAGCACTGCCTCAATCTTCTGAGGATCCACTCTTATCCCTTCTACAGATACCACATGACCCAGAAAAGCAACTTCTCTTAACCAAAATTCGCACTTGCTAACCTTGGCATACAACTTCTTCTCCCTTCAAATCTGCAGCACTACTCGGAGATGCGCATCATGCTCCTCCTCTGACTTAGAATATACCAGTATGTCGTCTATGAACACCACAACGAACTGGTCCAAGTAGTGCTGGAAAACCCGGTTCATCATAACCATGAACGCAGCTGGGGCGTTCGCCAACCAGAACGACATTACCAAGAATTCATAGTGCCCGTATCGAGTCCGGAAAGCCGTCTTGTGAATATCTACTTCCTTCACCTTAAGCTGATGATACCCCGACCTCAAATCTATCTTCGAAAAGACCGCAGCCCCTTTAAGCTGATCAAACAAGTCGTCTATTCTCGGCAGCGGGTACTTGTTCTTAACCGTCAGCTTATTCAACTGGCGGTAGTCTATGCACATCTGCATAGATCCATCCTTCTTCTTTACAAACAAGACCGGTGCTCCCCATGGAGACACACTGGGTCGAATGAAACCTCGATCTAACAACTCTTGGATCTGGGCTTTAAGTTCAACCAACTCCTTCGGAGCCATCCTGTAAGGAGCGATGGACACTGGTGCTGTACCTGGCAGCAGGTCGATTCCAAACTCCACCTTACGATCCGGAGGCAACCCTGGAAGTTCTTCCGAAAAACATCCACAAACTTCTTCACTGTTCTAACCTCCCCCACAGCTGCTTCCTTTGCATCCAAAGCACTAACAACCACTAAGAAAGCCAAGCACCCCTTCTTCACCATCTTCTCCGCCTTAAGAGCAGACACTACATTAGATAGGTAGTCTCTCCTCTGACCTATCACCAAAACCTCATTGTCCTCGGAAGTCTTCAACGACATGCGCTTAGCAGCACAGTCCAAATTCGCACGATACCTTACTAACCAGTCCATACCTAGGATCAGGTCAAATTCTCCAAACGGCAGCTCCATCAAATCAGCCAGAAACACTGACCCCTGAACTTCTAAAGGCACATCTCTAAAAAGTTTATCTACCACTACTAATTGCCCTAAAGGACTAAGTACTGTCATCTTCCTAGAGACAATTTCAGGATTCACATTCAAGGTTCCAGACACCATACTAGTAATATAGGAGTGAGTTGACCCAACATCAATTAAAGCAGTAAAGGGTAACCCAAAAATGAGAAACGTACCCGTGATCACATCTGGTGCATCCGCCTACTCACGACGTCTGGCTGCGTAAACCAACCCAGGCTATCTTACATCTGAGCTCCCAGCACCTCTGCCCGGTGCTCCACGACCTCGGCCAGAACCATTCCCTCCTCAATTCGAACCACGACCCCTTGACATCTGTTGACTACCCCTTCCTGGCTGCACATACCCCTGTCCTACTGTCTGAGTCCCAGACATGTCCTGAGGATAGTTCTTAACCAAATGATCCTTTGACCCACATCTGTAACACTCTTTATTCCTTCCCCAGCACTCTCCTACATGAGACCTTCCACACTGAGCACACGGACGAAACTGATTCCCATCAGCTGGCATAGAAACGCAAGCGAAACCCTCAACCCTAGGCTTTTTCTGAAAACCCCCAGATGATGCTGACGGTTCGAAACTCCTCTTATTCCTGCCTCTGTCCTTATCTCTATTCTGCCTCTTAGTTCGCTTAACCTCCTCGGCTATCCGAGCTTTTTCTACCAAAGTAGCAAAGTCCCTTTCCTGCTGAGGAGCTATCAACACCCGCAGCTCATCTCACAGCCCATCCTCAAATCTCACACAGCGCCTGTAGTCGGTTGCAACCATCCCTCTGGCGTACTGGCTCAGTCGCAAGAATTCTGCCTCATATTCCACTACTGACTTACTCCATTGCACTAGGTTCAGGAACGCCTTCCTCTGTGCATCCATATAACTAGCCCCGATGTTCTTCCCTTCGAACTTTATCTTAAAGAGACTCCAATCCAGTCGGTCTGCAGGAGTACCCTCTCTGACGGTGAGCCACCACTGGTAGGCCTTATCCCGAAGTAAAGAAATAGCGCCCTTCAACTTCTCCTCAGTAGTGCAGTTCAAATCATCCATGATCCTCTCAACTCCCTCTAACCAGTACTCCGCCACGTTCGGAGCTACCCCCGAGACACCCCTAAATATCTCAGCTCCATTCGCTCGGAGTCCCTCAGACACGGACTTCCGGGCCCCAGTACCTATATTCGCTCCCGCAAATCTTTCCAAAACCCGCAGCATAGCCTGAGACACTGCGTCGTCTCCACCCGTTTGATCTTGAAATTCAGCCTCCGCAGCTGGCGGCGGCGGCTCGTTCCCTGATCCATGACTAGACCCAATCGGTTCCGATACAGCCATTCTGCCTCTACCACGCCCACGCGCATTACGACCACGTCCCCTAGAACTCATGTCTATCGTCGCGTTTTAATCTGTTTTAAGAAATTTTATGCATTAGCTTTCTTCCCACTTGTTGATTAAAGGAGTAGTTTTATGATATAGCATTTTAAGTTATTCTTTCGTAAGGAGCACACATCCCTAAAGGTTTCAGTCTCTAAAGAGAATATCTTAAATCCTAGTGTCCACAACAATGCACCACATAACCATTTTCATTCAATTCAATCAACAGTTAGAAGACTTGACTGGCGGACCTGGGCCAGAAGATTCGAGTGCCATGCCTTCACAAAATCCTATTCCATAAAAAATTTCTTTCAGGCTAACATTATATACCAATTTTGAAAATGTTTTGGGCCTCAAAACCCATAGGTCGAGTTTAAAATCTGGGCTCTGATACCAAATTGTAACACCCCAAACCTGGCCCAAAACACCACGGCCGAATTCAGGATGTTACTGGGAGAATGTTGAAAAGAGTTCAGTTGAAGGTGAAAAATAATTTTTGGGTTCTAGAAATGTTTAACTTGCATATAAGAGATTTGTCGTTTGAAAGTAGTAGTTCGTCGACAAGTGAAAGCTTTCCGGGTTGTGTAAAATTCAAATCGTTGTTCGTGCGAACATTTTGAGAAAAACGCATTGGTTTTAAATAATCCGAATTTTGAAAAACATCAATTTTACTTCCAAGTTGCAATTACTTAAGAGACGTTTTTAATATTAATTAACCGATATCAAATCCAACTTAATTCCATATTATCCCAACAGTTAAAATGGCCTTATTACAATAAAAATATCCCAAAAAGTAATTAAAGTTTAAAGTGTATATAAAAAATAGAAACGGCATCTGCACGGCCACCTCGGATCCTCTCCAGCCCGATCCAGCGAGTTATGGATTACCTGCGTTGTTTGAAAAACAAGGTGAGTCACCAGACTCAGTGTGCAATTAATCCACACAAATCCACGAATGGGCTTGGCCCAAATCCACATAAACCACATACCACGCATAATGATGCAAAATGTTAACCCAACCCAGCCTAGTATCCAACCGCTATACACCACCCGTATATCCATCCACCACACACCAGGGGATTACTAAATCGACCCTCCAACCGCTACACACCTCTTTGGCAGTACACTGCTCAAAGTCCACTTAGTGGTCTAGCCACTGGTCCACGTGATTAAATCACAAATATCCACGATGAGACTCAAGGTCAACATCAATCCATAATGAGGCTCGAGGCCATCATTAATCCACGATGAGACCCAAGGTCATCATCAATCCATGATGAGGCTCAGGGCCATCATCAATCCACGTACATAAATGTACACACTTCCCCTTATTCAATATATCCCGATCCCCATGCACATGCAGCAGAATATAATGAAATGGCAGTATAACATATGAACATACCGGTTATACACTTATGACATGCTTTCCTGCATCCACAATTATTATCCACACCCTCAAAATAAGTAGTATACTAACCTGGTTTCCAGACTACCCAATACGGGTAATAACACCACCACAGCCACTGTTTCGGCTACCACACACAGTACATATATTTTTAATTAAAGTAAATAATTAAGCAGTGTGTTAACTACACACCTGACAACTCGTAACACCACGCCCTCTATGTCGACACTATCACTAAACGACACTACCGCTATTTGCCTACGATCCTGCTCCGACGCTGGCCCACACCCCGGTGGCCAATCCCGAACCACAAAAACCGACCGCTTCTTGAATTTAGGGGTAGGGACTACGTGTCTAACCCCTTTCTCTCCTTGGCTGATACTCGAATCCATCAAACAAAGTCTTTGGTCAGAAGACCCGGGTTAAAATGTTACATCAGATCTAAACAAAACTAAATAATGCTTGATGAAAGAATGCCCTTACTAAAGTCGACCAAATCCCGAAGACTATTCGCTTACGCTTTAACGATCTCAAAATCCCTACACAACCCACATTAGATTCGGCCTTACACCTATGAACAAAAGAAGTGGCCTTCGGCCGAACATTATAACCTCCTTACCTTTGAATAATCGAAATCCGAGAGATCCCTAACGCTCCCTTACGCTGGCACCCAAGAGATATTCGGCTCAGACAGATTCGGCACAGAGATGA
Source organism: Gossypium australe (assembly GCA_005393395.2). NCBI lineage: Eukaryota > Viridiplantae > Streptophyta > Magnoliopsida > Malvales > Malvaceae > Gossypium > Gossypium australe. The sequence goes on from CM016617.1 coordinate 34,546,827, forward strand.
GGCTTGAGGAAATATCCAAATAGAAGAAGTGAAGAAAGTAGAAATGAAAAAGAGAGAAGAGTAATGGTGAATGGAAGATTCGGCCAAGGTATAGAAGGGTTATTCGGATTTAGCAAAAGAAATGAGAAGAGAGGGTTGCGGTTTTGAGAGGTTTCGGCTATGGGGAAAGTGAAGAGAAAGGTTCGGCTTAATGATGAAGTGAGTTTTGAGGCCACAAGTATGAAAAGAAAAAGAGAATAGGAAGGGGGTATGGTTCGGCTTAGAGAAGAAGTAGAGAGAAGAGAAGATGAATCAAGAATGCACCCCAAAGATCACTCCCACTTTCGGCTTTTGGTCATATGGAGAGAAAACAATTGAAGAGCTTTTGACTAATACATTTCGGCACAAGACTAGAGAAGGGGAAAAAACAAAAGATGCACACTACAGCCACTAAGCAAATTCGGCACCTACCCCCTCTACATGATCGAAAATGCCACCCCCTAGAACCTCATAATCGGCCAACTCTCACACCCCTCTCCATATCCCTTGTTTCTCTCCTAAATTTCCTCCCCTCCACCCATTCAAACAAGTTTGAATAAGTCACCCTCCTAACAATGCTCTCCACCACTTATCCAAATCACTTGACCCTTTCAAACCTCCATCCTTCAAGTGCCCACGCCAACTCCAACTCCTCCTCCTCCTGACGCAAAAATGAACTCCAAAATACTATATCCGCAGCTCGAACCTCCTCCCCCTTGGAACTCCCCTTGACGCAACTCCCCTACACTCCAAATGACGCCTCCTTACCACTCCACCACTCCACTTGTTGTGTCCTTAATTACCACTTTTAATCCCTTAAGGCCTAGCTCCCCTAGCTCTCCCCTAAAGGCTTCAAACCAGAAATTTTCACCAAGGCTCCCACATAACCCCAAGGTTTCCCGAAGCCCCCAAACACATACAAATAGTCATGCAACACGCAAGCACACACAGATACGAGATAAATGCAGGACCCCTAAATCCCGGATGTTACAGAGACACACGTCTGTGTCTCTACCCGTGTGGACAAAAATAGGCTATTTACCAAGCCAATTTTCCACCCAAACTTGTACACACCTACACCCATTTCAAAGGCACCAAAATAAGGCATAAATATTCTCTCAATCAACCTCAATCAAACACCATTTATGCAATTTCAGAACTAACAATACCAAACATATTAATACCACCATGACCCATTCAATTCATACCAAACTTCACTTATACAATTCAAGTAGGTAAACATTTCTAAACATGCATCATTATGATCAATTTCACAAACATATATTCTCTAATTTTTACCATTTGTCAACCACAATATCTACTATCAATAAGCATCACAAAGTCAATCTCAAATATATATCATAAACCATAAACACATTTATATACATAATCAAACCAACCAAATTAAGCCAACTCTCATGGCTATATATATATAGAAATCAAAACATAAAAATTTACAAGCCAATTCAAGTGGCAAAACTCATTACCATACTACATAGCAAAATGACCATAATTCTATAAATGCCATATAACCAAAACATAAGCTTAAAAGTACCAAGGTGATAGTAGGATTGTAACAGCCCATTTCGGTGAAATCAAAATAGTGGTCTCGGGATCACAAATTTAAGCCGAAAAATAGAAATTATTTTTATTTTATTATATGATCTATAGTATACTAGAAATGTCATGTGAAAATTTTGAAAGAAAATTTTACCGATTATGTGCTCAGGGGCGAAGCCAGAATACTTTTTTGGGGGGCCGGATAAAATTTTAAATTTTGTATAGTTTATATCTTTATAATTTGTTAAGGATTAAATCGAATTTTTATAATTTTAGGGGGGCCAAAGTGCAATTTTACCTTTACTAATTTTAAATTTTTAAAAAATTTGAAGGGCCTAAATAGCATTTTTACATTTTAAGGGGGGCGGGGCCCATGCCATCCCCCTGGCTTTGCCCCTGTATGTGCTTAATTATGAGAAGGACCAAATTGCATAAAATGCAAAAGTTGTTCTAGTAGCTAGAAGGATCAAATAGCTATGGAATTCAAAACTTAAGGTCCTTATATGGTAATTAGACCATTAAGAAAAGTATGTGGATTTTTCCTGGTGACTCATCCATGGAAATAGAGAAAAAAAACAAGGACTAAATTGGAAATAGCAAAATACTTATTAATTAAAAAGATGATAAAAGATATCATCTTATTTTATGTCATCTTATTTCCCAAAATAAACACGGAAACCTTAAGAGAGAGAGAAGAGACATTCATGGCAAAATTGGGTAAGTTTCCTTGTCCCGTTTTTAGTAATTTTGATATTTTTGGAATCGAGATAGCTTAATCTCTTTATTCGGGGGATTAATTTGAAAAGTTATCAAAGTATAAAAATTGGGTCAAGGATGTATATGCTGGAAATTTGAAATTGATGGTAGAAAATGAATGATGATAGATAAACAACTTTTATAAAGTAATTTTTCATGAAAACTTGGTTTAGGGACTAAAATAAAAATTGGTGAAAATCTATGGAAAATGCTAAAATTTGTGAAATGTATGTGCTGTAAAAGTTGTATGTATATTTCGGCTAGGCTTGGGTAGGGGTCGAATTTCATGAATTTCATTTTCCGAGCTTAGGGATAAAATGGTAATTTATGGAAAAGTTAAGGGCAATATGGTAATTTTGCTTAGGATAAAAATTGAGTCCAAATAAGTGTAAAATATGATAAATTGACATTAAATTTACTCGTATAGATCCAGATAGACCAAATTCAGAGTTAGAACGAGGAAAATATTGGATTAGTGGATTTATGTACACGAACATTTGTCGAGGTAAGTTTGTGTAACTAAATTGTATATGTTTTTATGCTTGATTTAAATGTTGTGTTTGTGAAATTTATTAATGTCATAAATATGTGAAATGATCACCTACTCGATATAGCCCAATAAATGAAATGCCCGATAAAATGGTAAATGAATAAAATGTTACTTGTATGCTTGACATGAATGTGGAATGTGTTTCACTCGAATTACATAAATATTACGGAGGTATGAAATAATAAAATGCCTGATAATGCTTGAAAAGTGTTTAAATCCCGATTGAATAAATGGAAAATCAATGGAAATGTGATTTCCCGAAACGAAAGAGGTCCTGCATTTGTTAAGGATAGGATTTAGCTCAGATGAGCAATCCTTCGACCTCAATTCTGATAGGATTTAGCCCGGACGGGTAATCGTGATATAAGTCCTCTCAAGCATATGTTATGGATTGGATTTAGCCTAGACAGGTAATCCAAATCAAGCTCTTTAGAGTATATGACGTAAAAAGGATTTAGCCTGGACTGGTAATCCTGTTGTTTACATATATGTGGCTCGAGAGTGTACTCTCTGAAATTGTACCATATGGGTACCATTGGATATGAATTGACAGATTCTGATTCGTACACCTCGAGTGTACTACATGTGAATCCATCAATATTTCGAATAAATTCAACGGGTAAAGCTCTGGAAAGGGCAAATATGAATTTAAGACAAATTGACATGGAATGATATATATGTGATATGAATTATGACATGAAAAAGGATATTACATGAAATACAAGGAAATGATGATTTATGATTAGTGATCTATGAAAATATGAAAAGATGATAATTGTGCATGGAAATTATTTGATGAGAGTGGTCATCCTTGATTATATAGTTGTACACCTTGAGTGTACTACTACTTGGTGACCTTACTACTCGAATAAAATGGGTAAAGTCCTGACATGAAATGATCTGAACTCGAAACGAACTACTATGACACTATACTTGTAATAATAAGAGATAATATATACCTGCTTAATGAATACATGTTGTGGAAAGCTTATATGCATGGAAACTTGATTGTTTATTGAGCTTATACATATTTTGATGTTATCATGGATTATATGACTAACAAGGGCAATGAAGATGTGTGTAGGGCTTGAGGTCAAATTAAGTGTGTAACACCCCAAACCCGGTCAATACGCCACGACCGAATCTGGTATGTCACTGAGGAAAACGGTTTGAAGAAAAACGAGTTCATGATTTAAATTTTTGTGAAAAACCCTTTGAAATTCTATATTTTTAGAAATCAGGTATATAATAAGTTAAAACTAATAATTTACTTTGAAATTACATAAAACTTTAAAATAATTGAATAAGTCATAGGTTAGAAAACATTTAAATCATTTTAAGAAAACTCAAATTATTACTTTGAAAACCATTTACATTTGATAGTAGTAACTAAATATTTGTAAATCATTTAGATTATCGAAAACACTTAAGTTGTTGAAATTGTCAATTAATTTATGTTACCCGATGGTAACGTTTTAAAAACCATTGCGTTGTGTAGTTTAGAAAACTTTGGGCTCAATTATTAAATCAAACATGTAATTTATAAGCCATATTTTAAATCAAATCCAAAGCATAAATATAATCCAAAATCATAATATAAGAGGCCTTATTACAAACCCATAAAAATATAAAAACCAAATTTAAATAAAGTAAAGTTCTGAAACCAAAGTTCACGTAGAACCCAAATTTATTGCATGGCCTCCTCGAGTTCATCCGGCTCCACATCCGCGATCTCACGAATCACCTGAAAAGATAAGGGAGAAGGTGAGTCACCAAGACTCAGTGCATATTCCCTCTCCCGGGTAAATGCCACATACTTACACAAATTATAACAAAGCACATAAATGTAAAATGCACCCACCCTAGCCATCCATAACACCTTTTCTACCCCGTGTGGTACCAAACCACTGGTGGTGCCAAACCACTGGTGTCCAAAGACACAATTGTGTTACCAAAACACTGGTGACCGAAGTCACAAATCAAGTGATGGGGCCAACCCATCGTGTGATACCAAATCACTGGCAGACGATCCCATATCTCAAAAGTGGGGCCAACCCACGGTGGAATTAACCACAGGGACAAGTCGCTATGAGGTGCCAAACCTCTGGTGTCTGAAGACACGAATGTGATACCAAATCACTGGTGGTTCCAAACCACTGGTGTCCAAAGACACAATTGAATGATGGGGCCAATCCATCGTGTGATACCAAATCACTGGCGTCAATCCCATATCTCAAAGTGGGGCCAACCCACGGTGGTGTAAACCACAGGGACGAGACGCTATGAGGTGCCAAAACTCTGGAGGTACCAAACCTCTGGTGAGCGTAGTCACAATGTGATACCAAATCACTGGAGATACCAAATCTCTGGTGTCCGAAGACACAAATCTTCCCCCTCCTCTCATGTTGCCCATACCAATGCAATATATACAAATCATGTCAATATACTTTAATATGAAACATATAATAAATACCATAAATCGTAGATCATGATTTCAATCCACATGTATTAACAACATATCGAAACGGACTTACCCGAATCCTCATTCATACCATCATGGTATCAAATCCAAATCTCATCGTTTTTCCCACTTTCATAATATGATTAGTAAAAAACACACATATACATACATATATAAACCAAGTTATAAAGTGTGTAAGATACACACCTTTCACCAACGCAAATACTAACTTCCGAAGATCCGATCTACCGCACTAGATCACTTTGTCCTACAATCGGTCAATACTAAAAATTATTAACAAAGGCCATTCGGCCAAACCACAATACTTTAATCCTAAAACTTTAGTCTTACAAAAGAATAATGAATTAACTAAAATCCTTACCCTTTGACTTACCAACCTTTGATTGCTAGAGAGAGATAGGGCTTAAATCAATCGCTTCCAAAGTCCCAAAGAGCCTATCTTTCAAAACCGATTGTAGAGCACCAAAATAAAAACCTACCCTTGATGATATTCGGCCACAACAATACTAAAAGGAAATGGGAAGTTTCGACTATATAGTTATGAAAGGAGAAAATATGTGAATAAAAGTGAGGGAAAATGTAAGTAGAAAAGAGAATAAAAATGAGAGGATGAGGATTCGGTTTAATCAACAATGGAAGAAAGAAAAGAAAAGAGGATTTGGGGAAGAAAGAGGTTCGGCCAAATGAAAGAAAAAGAATAAGAGAGAAAATGGGGTTGAAAGATTCGGCCAACTCTTTGTTTACCAAAAAGAAAGTGCATAAAATGCCAAAATGAAGTTTTAGTTTCAAGTGGAAAGATGAGAGAAAGAAAATAGTATTTTTGGTTCAATGAAATGAAGGCTAAAACAAAAGCAAAATTTGCACAAAATGTACAATAAACATTTGGCCAAAGAAGAGTTTTTTGGAGAGGAAAAGCAAAATGCAAAAAGATGCACAAAAGAGGAATTGGCCAAATATTCCCCCCCTAAACCACCTAACAAAATTCGGCCACCCACCTAGACAACCATACCGTCCACATTCAACACTAAAAGCATAGGAATTGTTTCCAAAACATTTTCCACAAGCCAAGCCTTTTGTCCCCTCAATATACCATAACTTCAAGATATCCTTCCATAACCTTAAGAATCTTATCCCCAATATCAAGCTTTCCTTAATCATAATTTCAACTTACCAAAAGAAATAGTCCAACCTATCATAAACATAGGTTGACCGGCCATCAATGCTAATACACAAAAATAAACCTTCAAAATGCTAAACATACCACTCGAACCTCTAACCTCAAGCTACCTTTCAAGCTCCTTAACCAACTTGCCACTTACTCCTCTTGTGCTATAAATGAACACTTAAATTAACTTAAGTGCTAAGCTCACCTAATCCACTTCATTAAATAAGCCATACTAAAATTTATTCTAACTTCCTAATTAAAATCAAACCTTCACAAGACTATGCTAACACACAAAATTCATATCCAAGCCAACACAAAAATAAATAATATTCTAATTTTCCTAAAGCCCAATTCCCAATCGGCCCAATCCTACTAGGCCCAATTTTGGGATGTTACAGATCTACCCTCCTTAAAGAAAATTTCGTCCTCGAAATTTCCAACTAACTAACAGTCGTACATCCTATCTCACCACACTACGCTCTTACTGCGCACTCTGATATTAACAACACTACTATACTACTAACAACATTTGAATACGTCAACCCACATCAATCAAAGCAGTATATGGAAATCCAATGATCAAGAACATACTGGTGTTGACGTCCGGTGCGTCGCCCTCCTCACGTCGTCTCGCTGCATACACCAACCCAGGCTGCCTAGCCTCAGTGTTGCTTGCAACTCTGCCCGATGCTCCGCGGCCTCGACCAGAACCATTACCTCCTCTACCGTTATCACGACCTCTCTGCAGTGACGGTCCCTCCTTTCTGAACTGAGCACGATCTTGACCTTCAGATTGATTCCTGGCTAGCTTACGTGGACAGTCTCTCACACGATGATCCAGCGAACCACACTCGAAACAGCCTTTTCCTCCGGTCCAACATTCGCCCCAATGAAACTTTCCGTATCCGTTACACCGTGCTGGTCCCTGATTAGCAGTAACAGGCCTCCCAGACTGATTCGGCCCATTCTGCCTAACCCTTTTTTGAGAATCTTCGGCTGACCCAGATGATTCAAAACCTCTCTTATGCTTATTCCGGTCGTAACTCTGCCTTGCAGATTCCTTTATCCCTTCGGCTATCTTAGCCTTTTCAACCAAAGCAGCAAACTCTCGCTCCTGATGTGGAGCAATCAACAGTCTCAGCTCGTCCTTCAAACCATCCTCGAATCGGACACATCGCACGTGCTCCGAAGCCACAATACCTCCAGCATACCGGCTCAATCTTAAGAACTCAGCCTCATACTCTGATACGAATTTACTCCATTGGACCAAATTTAGGAATGCCTTACGCTGCGCATCAACGTAACTAGACCCAATATATTTCTTCTGATACGCTGCCTTAAAGAAGTCCCAAGTGAGATCCTCCGCCGCAGCACCATTCCGAACCGTGAGCCACCACTGATATGACTCATCACGAAGAAGCGATACAATCCCTTTCAGCTTTTCCTCGGCATTCAAATCCAAATCCTCCATGATTCGCTCCGTCGCCTCTAACCAATATTCAGCTGAGCTGGGAGCTACACCCGAAACACCTCGAAATACCTCGGCTCCGTTGGCTCGGAGTCACTCAGGAACGGATTTTCGAGCTCCCGCGCCTCCACCTACTCCAGCTACCCTTTCAAGAACTCGCAGCATCGCCTGAGACACTGTGTCATCTCCCGTTTGATCCTGATGCTCAACTCCAACCGCTGGTGGTGGAACTGGTGGTACCTCGTTCTCGGATCCTTGACCCGACCTCACTGGCTCAGACACAGCCATCCTACCTCGACCACGTCCACGCATAACACGACCTCGACCTCGAGTACTCATGCCTAACGTCTCGTCTTATCTAAGTTAAAAGTTTTATGCTTTAATCAATATTCCACTTTCTTTAAAGCGCAGTTTTATGAAAAGTTTAATAAGAGGTTGTTCCGCGAGTACACCAAACCTATAGTTTTGGGTCTCTAAAGTAGTTCCTACTACTACACAATCATATCATCATTATCACATCATATCATCAAAATCAATAGTTCGATGTACTTACCAGGGCGGATTGATGCCGGAGACTCGGGGCCATGCCTTTCCAACCATAAAATTTTCAGCAAAAATATCTTTAAACCATACTTTAAATCATTTTGGGCCTCGGACCCACAGCCGAGTTTTTGACTTAGCTCTGATACCAATTTGTAACACCCCAAACCCGGTCAATACGCCACGACCGAATCTGGTATGTCACTGAGGAAAACGTTATGAAGAAAAACGAGTTCACGATTTAAATTTTTGTGAAAAACCCTTTGAAATTATATATTTGTAGAAATCAGGTATATAATAAGTTAAAACTAATAATTTACTTTGAAATTACGTAAAACTTTAAAATAATTGAATAAGTCATAGGTTAGAAAACATTTAAATCATTTTAAGAAAACTCAAATTATTACTTTGAAAACCATTTACATTTGATAGTAGTAACTAAATATTTGTAAATCATTTAGATTATCGAAAACACATAAGTTGTTGAAATTGTCAATTAATTTATGTTACCCGATGGTAACGTTTTAAAAACCACTGCGTTGTGTAGTTTAGAAAACTTTGGGCTCAATTATTAAATCAAACATGTAATTTATAAGCCATATTTTAAATCAAATCCAAAGCATAAATATAATCCAAAATCATAATATAAGAGGCCTTATTACAAACCCATAAAAATATAAAAACCAAATTTAAATAAAGTAAAGTTCTCAAACCAAAGTTCACGTAGAACCCAAATTTATTGCATGGCCTCCTCGAGTTCATCCGGCTCCACATCCGCGATCTCACGAATCACCTGAAAAGATAAGGGAGAAGGTGAGTCACCAAGACTCAGTGCATATTCCCTCTCCCGGGTAAATGCCACATACTTACACAAATTATAACAAAGCACATATATGTAAAATGCAGCCAACCTAGCCATCCATAACACCTTTTCTACCCCGTGTGGTACCAAACCACTGGTGGTGCCAAACCACTGGTGTCCAAAGACACAATTGTGTTACCAAAACACTGGTGACCGAAGTCACAAATCAAGTGATGGGGCCAACCCATCGTGTGATACCAAATCACTGGCAGACGATCCCATATCTCAAAAGTGGGGCCAACCCACAGTGGAATTAACCACAGGGACAAGTCGCTATGAGGTGCCAAACCTCTGGTGTCTGAAGACACGAATGTGATACCAAATCACTGGTGGTTCCAAACCACTGGTGTCCAAAGACACAATTGAATGATGGGGCCAACCCATCGTGTGATACCAAATCACTGGCGTCAATCCCATATCTCAAAGTGGGGCCAACCCACGGTGGTGTAAACCACAGGGACGAGACGCTATGAGGTGCCAAACCTCTGGAGGTACCAAACCTCTGGTGAGCGTAGTCACAATATGATACCAAATCACTGGAGATACCAAATCTCTGGTGTCCGAAGACACAAATCTTCCCCCTCCTCTCATGTTGCCCATACCAATGCAATATATACAAATCATGTCAATATACTTTAATATGAAACATATAATAAATACCATAAATCGTAGATCATGATTTCAATCCACATGTATTAACAACATATCGAAACGGACTTACCCGAATCCTCATTCATACCATCATGGTATCAAATCCAAATCTCATCGTTTTTCCCACTTTCATAATATGATTAGTAAAAAACACACATATACATACATATATAAACCAAGTTATAAAGTGTGTAAGATACACACCTTTCACCAACGCAAATACTAACTTCCGAAGATCCAATCTACCGCACTAGATCACTTTGTCCTACAATCGGTCAATACTAAAAATTATTAACAAAGGCCATTCGGGCAAACCACAATACTTTAATCCTAAAACTTTAGTCTTACAAAAGAATAATGAATCAACTAAAATCCTTACCCTTTGACTTACCAACCTTTGATTGCTAGAGAGAGATAGGGCTTAAATCAATCGCTTCCAAAGTCCCAAAGAGCCTATCTTTCAAAACCAATTATAGAGCACCAAAATAAAAACCTACCCTTGATGATATTCGGCCACAACAATACTAAAAGGAAATGGGAAGTTTCGACTATATAGTTATGAAAGGAGAAAATATGTGAATAAAAGTGAGGGAAAATGTAAGTAGAAAAGAGAATAAAAATGAGAGGATGAGGATTCGGTTTAATCAACAATGGAAGAAAGAAAAGAAAAGAGGATTTGGGGAAGAAAGAGGTTCGGGCAAATGAAAGAAAAAGAATAAGAGAGAAAATGGGGTTGAAAGATTCGGCCAACTCTTTGTTTACCAAAAAAGAAAAGTGCATAAAATGCCAAAATGAAGTTTTAGTTTCAAGTGGAAAGATGAGAGAAAAAAATAGTATTTTTGGTTCAATGAAATGAAGGCTAAAACAAAAGCAAAATTTGCACAAAATGTACAATAAACATTCGGCCAAAGAAGAGTTTTTTTGGAGAGGAAAAGCAAAATGCAAAAAAATGCACAAAAGAGGAATTGGCCAAATATTCCCCCCCTAAACCACCTAACAAAATTCGGCCACCCACCTAGACACCCATACTGTCCACATTCAACACTAAAAGCATAGGAATTGTTTCCAAAACATTTTCCACAAGCCAAGCTTTTTGTCCCCTCAATATACCATAACTTCAAGATATCCTTCCATAACCTTAAGAATCCTATCCCCAATATCAAGCTTTCCTTAATCATAATTTCAACTTACCAAAAGAAATAGTCCAACCTATCATAAACATAGGTTGACCGGCCATCAATGCTAATACACAAAAATAAACCTTCAAAATGCTAAACATACCACTCGAACCTCTAACCTCAAGCTACCTTTCAAGCTCCTTAACCAATTTGCCACTTACTCCTCTTGTGCTATAAATGAACACTTAAATTAACTTAAGTGCTAAGCTCACCTAATCCACTTTATTAAATAAGCCATACTAAAATTTATTCTAACTTCCTAATTAAAATCAAACCTTCACAAGACTATGCTAACACACAAAATTCATATCCAAGCCAACACAAAAATAAATAATATTCTAATTTTCCTAAAGCCCAATTCCCAATCGGCCCAATCCTACTAGGCCCAATTTTGGGATGTTACAAAGTGAATATGCTTTACATAGTTACCTCGAAATAGGATGAATGGTAAGTTAAGTACCATGTTATACAAACTTACTAAGCATTTTATGCTTACTCCATTTTATTTTTCCCCTGTTTTAGAGTAATGGGAAGCTCGTTGGTTTGGCAGCTCAGAGGAGATCACTCACACTATCCATCAGCCCATGTAGGTATAGTATGGTAATTCAATTACAGTTGTAATGGCATGTATAAGATATGTTGGCCATATTGGCATGTAAACGTAAACGATGCTTGTAATCTAGCTATTGGAATGGCTAGTAATGATTGTTTTGATATACTTGTAATGTCATATTATGTTAGCCATACATATGTTAAGTAGTTGATCAAATTATGTCTAACATAAGGACATAACCAAGGTAAGACTGTAAACATGTATGCATGAAATGATATGCCATGATGATGGATGGAATATGCTTGATTAGAATGCTTGAAATGGTTAGTAATTGTATGTGACAAAATATCATGTTAAATGATAGAATTAACTTGAATAAAATTATTGGATTTGTTGGGTTATGAATGCAAGGTGTGGTGTAGGATTATGAAAAAGATTGGGGTGAGAAATGAAGCTAGGAATAGCTTTATTTTGTCCACACGAGCGTGCGTCTAGACCGCATATAACACACGGCCTATTAACACGGGCGTGTGGTTAGACCGTGTGTCCTTTAAACCTTAAATTCAAGAAAATAGAATGCTCAGAATTGAGCACACTGGTAGAGACACGGGCGTGTGTCTCAGCCGTGTGGGTGACACAGCCTTGAACACGGGCATGTGTCTTGGCCGTGTGAAACTTGTACCTAATTTAAATTGAATTAATTAACCACACGACCTAGCACACGGGTGTGTGGCATGGCTGTGTGGCACAAGTTAGAGAGCTACCTAATTTTGAACACGGCTTGCAGCATGGACGTGTCCCAGGGTCACACGGGCGTGTCCCTTGGACTACACGGGCATGTGAGCCCTATACCTTGGAAAATTTTAGAATTTAGCAAAAAATTCCCTGAGTTCTCGATTTAGTCTTGACTTGATTCTAATGCTCGTATTGGGCCTCGAGGGTCTATTTAAGGGACATTATGAATGACCTCGGTGAATGAATAGTAAATTGCCTAAATTAATTGATAAATGTTCTGAATGTTTCGATAACACTCTGAAACCCTGTTCCAACGATAGATATGGGTTAGGGGTGTTACAAGGATAGTGTGACATAGTCTCTAACGATCCCCGAATCCGAGCTAGCTTTGAAATCTCTATAAAACACAGAAAAATAAATAGAGTAAGCTTTATAGCTTAGTAAGCTCGAATGCAATAAACTCAATATAAACATAGATACACAATTCAATAAATTGAATATATCATCATGTACTTATATTAACTAACAAACCTTTCACTTATTCAATCATAAGATTATATGTGATCTTCACAAATCACTTCGATTTAAAGCTTATACGATTCATGTACATACCTATACTATCTCGTATCAATCTCATACTCAACCACGTCTTTCATTTACCCGTTGAACCATTCGGAATACTATCGGATACTCGAGAAACTCGCATCGAAGTGCCACATATATATCCAATGCTATCTCGATCTCATATCACATATATGCTCACTCTCGAGCTATCAACGGGCTTGCTCACACAAGCTATTAGTCAAGACGTAGCTACATGGTGCTGCTCACACAAGCTGTCAAGTAACCGCAACACATGCTGGTATACTCAGCCATCCGTAGGATGTACAAGACCAATACCAGGATCACATAATCACAATAAGCCCTAATGACATGTCATTCGTATCCTAATCTATTCCTAAGGTTCAACCAGGATTTCACACTTGTCGAATCTTCATTGAACGTGTCTGTAGAGTCGTATGCACAATTCATACAATATCAAAGCATTAAAAACATAATTATAACAATGCTTATTACATACGAACTTACCTCAGATGCAAAAAGGCTAAACTGATCGATTAGTCAAGAACTTTGTTTTTCCCTCGATCTAGTTCCGAGTTTCACTTTTCTTGATCTATATGTAATCAAAATTAACTTTTTTAACTATCTCTCTATTCAATTTAGTCCAAAATTCGCTTTAAGACACTTTTACACATTTGCCCCTAATATTTCACAACTTTTACAATTTAATCCTTATTTCATAAGATCACAAATTCATGAAATTCAACACTAACCCATGCCAGCCTAATTGCAAATAAGTCCCTAACAGCCCATATTTTCCATTTATGTCACATTTTAACCACAAATTTTCAACAATTTCACAAATTAATCCATAATTTGCATTTTCACTAAAAATCACTTAACAGAACATGTATAACTATCATCAAACATTCATAATCTATCATTAAACATCAAAATAACCATGAATTCAACAATGGAAGCATCTAAAATCTTTAACAGTTTTGCAAAATAGTCCCTGGGCTAGCTAGACCTAGTTGCAACGATTTTAAAAACGTAGAAATCATTAAAAACTGAACAAAAATGGACTTACATGCTCAAGGTACCATGGTCAAATGTTCCAAGCTTTTTAATGGTGTTTCAAAACCTAAATTTCGGTGGTGGGAGCTTAATGAAGATGATGATATCATGTTTTTTTTAGTTTAACTTAAGTTATTTTATAATTTACTAATTTAACCTTTCTTAAAACATTAAAATTTCATATAAACCATGTACAATAATGTCCACTAACCTTAATAAGGGTATAATTACAACATAAGGACCTCCACTATTTAATTTCGTAGCCATTTAATACCTTTAACTAATAGAACTCAAGTTTTTCACTTTACGCAATTTAGTCCTTTTTATCAAATTAAAAACTCAAACGATAAAATTTCTAAACAAAACTTTCACACCATTATATATTCATTCTGTAAAAATTAAAATAATATTAAAATAATTATTTTGATCTCGAATTTGTGGTCTTAGAACCACTGCTCCAATTTGACTAAAAATGGGCTGTTACAGGCACAAAATGTAATATTCCTATATCAGGTTCCTTGGGTCGAACCGGGTATAGAGGTGTTATATTTAGTGGTATCAGAGCTTAGGTTTTTTGATTTTTGGGTAAAGAACGAGTCTAGAAGTACATGCCATATAGGATATATCGATGTGATGAGCTGTGATATCAATATTAGAAGTATTGATAAGTTGAAAATATGAATTGTTACTGATAAGGAAATGATTTTGAATTAGTTAGGAATGACTCAAGAGGGAAATAGATAAATACTAAAATTTGATAAAAACTTATTTTCTATCATAGATATTGGAAGAAATGACAGTAAATATGATATTTCCTGTAACACACCAAACCCGGCCCAGACGTTATGGTCGAATCTGGCGATATCACATTGAAGTGTTTTTCGAAAACATAGTTTCTTTGGAAAATCCATGCTCATTATTAAATCTCGTTTATGAATCTTAATAGAAATTTAGGGTATCTTGATCCTTTAAAAACTAAAGTTGTTTTTAGCAGAACATTGATTATATTAGTTTGTTACTATACTTTAAAACAATGTTTGATGCAGAAGCTTTTATAGTAAGTTACGAAAACGTGGTGTTTTGAAAAACAATTATCTTTCGAAAAATTGCGTCCTACTACTACTCAGATGTGAATTGAAATAAATAAAATCCCCAAATTAAAAGTTAAAATTTAAGGAGGCCTTATTACAAAAAAAATACCCAAATTAAATTTATTGGAAATAAAACTCAAATATAAAAATAGATGCGGTTGTGTGGCCACCTTTGAATCCCTTGCAGCACCGATCCGCCTAAGACTGGGGATTACCTGTGAGTTTACGAAAACTCAGTGCGTAATCCCATATAAGCAAAATGGCCAATCATGCCGTAAGCAAGTACAGTCTGGCCTAAGCCCAATTCAGTAACAGTTCAGTTCAGTTGGGCCTTAGCCCATTACAGTATCAGTATCAGTGTGGGCCTTAGCCCATTTCAGTGACAGTAACAATTCAGGCATGCAATCAGAAATCCTACCCAACCAACCTTTACACTCTACTCCGTCCAGCCCAACATTCCATGTGGGGATAAAATCACCCACCTATCCCTACACTCCAAAATTAGCACCGGTTGCGACACTAAATAGTATTTGCAGTAGGGCTGCCAGTATAGTACACTTCCTCCAATCTGTCAGAATCGAGGACTTAGAGACCCATCCTCCAACTGTTTTCTCTTAATCAGTTCAATCCACGACGGTTTAACTTTGAGATCGGCCAACAAACTACCATCATCAAACAAGCTTTGACGAGCAAACATCGCCCTTAGGTCCGCCATAGTTCTATGACTCAGTGCGTCAACCACCACATTGGCCTTACCAGGATGGTATTCAATCAAACAGTCATAATCCTTAAGCAGCTCAATCCATCTGTGCTACCTAAGATTTAGCTTCTTCTGAGTGAGGAGATATTTGAGGCACTTGTGATCTGTGTAAATGATACACTTTTCATCGTATAGGTAATACCTCAAGATTTTCAGTGCGAATACCACCGCGGCCAACTCCAAGTCATGCGTCGGATAATTCGCCTCATGAGACTTAAGCTGGCGAGACGCATATGCCACTACCTTAGACAGTGAATTCCTTCCCAGACTCTGGCTATATTAAGATAGGAGCCTCTATTAGAACCTTTTTAAGTTTTTCAAAACTCTCTTGCTGTTTATCAGTCCAGTCAATCGGTACCCCTTTATGCAACAATTTAGTCAGAGGTGCAGCAATCAACGAAAACCCCTCAACAAAATGTCTATAATACCCTGCCAAACCTAGAAAACTTCGAATCTCAGATCTCGTCTTAGGCGGCTTCCAATCCAAAATAGCTTCAATTTTCTGAGGATCAACTCTAATCCCTTCAATAGATACCACATGGCCCAGAAATGTTACCTCTCGTAGCCAGAATTCACACTTGCTGAACTTAGCTTATAACTGTTTCTTCATCAGAATCTGCAGAACAACTTGGAGATGAGCGTCATGTTCATCCTCAGTTCTCGAATACACCAAGATGTCATCTATAAAAACCACTACGAACCAATCCAGATAAGGTTGGAACACTCGATTCATCAGATCCATAAAAGCTGCTGGTGCATTCGTCAGTCCAAACGGCATCATAAGGAACTCGTAGTGACCATAACGAGTCCTAAACGCTCTCTTGTGGACAACAGCCTCTTTGACTCTCAGTTGATGGTACCCCGATCGGAGATCAATCTTAGAGAAGACCGAAGCTCCTCGACACTGGTCGAAGAGATCATCAATCCTCGGCAGGGGGTACTTATTCTTAATAGTCAATTTATTCAGTTGTCAGTAGTCGGTGCACATACGCATGGATCCATCCTTCTTTTTTACAAATAACACCGGTGCTCCCCATGGAGACACACTAGGGCTGATGTACCCTCGATCTAGTAACTCCTGAATTTTAGCCTTAAGCTCCACTAGCTCCTTCGGTGCCATTCTATAAGGAGCAATGGACACTGGAGCCGTACCCGATAGGAGCTCAATCCCAAATTCAACTTCACGGTTTGGAGGTATTCCAGGTAATTCATCGGGAAAAACATCCAGAAAATCTTTGACTGTTCTGATATCTTTAACAGACGGAACCTTAGAATCAACACCACTGATGTAGGCTGTATACGCCTCAAAACTCTTACGAACCAACTTCTCGGCCCTCAAGGCAGAAATCACATTTGACAGGTAATTTCGAAGCTCCCCTATTAGGACCACCTCCTCACCCTCCATAGTTTTTAGTACCACCCAATTAGTAGCACAATTCAAATTCACTTGATGCTTAACCATCCAATCCATGCCCAGTATTAAATCGAATTCTCCAAAAGAGAGTTCCATTAAGTCCGCAAAAAAGACGGTTCCTTGCACCTCCAAAGGTACATCTCTGAACAATTTGTTTACCTTAACTGACTGCCCTAAAGGACTCAACACAGTAATTTCACTCGTAGTGGTTTCAACCATTAAACCCAAAGTCTCAGACACCGAACATGCTATGTAAGAATACGTAGACCCAAAATCAATCAGTGTAGTATAAGGTACATTATGGATGAAAAATGTACCAATAATAACATCTGGGGCGTCTCCATCCTCTCGGCGACGTGCAGCATAAACTAGAGCTGGCTGTCTCGCCTCAGTATGACCAGCACCTCTGCCCGGTGCTCTACGACCACGGACCATACCAATTCTATCTCTGGCCTGACCACAGCCTCTTGGTGGCTACTGAACACCTCTCTGCTGTTGAACAGTGCCCTGACCAGTAACTTGCATTTGATCGGGCCTCCGTGAACAATCTATAATACGGTGCTATAATGATCCGCACCTCAAACATGCCCCAATCCGTTTTCAGCACTCGCCTTGATGGCGTCTACCACAGTCAACACGTGGCTGCGGTCTAGTAGCAGCATTAGGGGCCCCAACTCTGACCAGCCCATCCACTCTGGTCTTTTTCTTCAGCTTCTGAACGAAACTTGAGGGCTCCGAATCCCTCTTATTCATACCCTTTTCTTTGTTCAGACGCTCAGTACGCTTCACCTCCTCGGCGATCTTTGCCTTATCTACTAGTGTGGCAAAATCTCACTCCCTCTGTGGAGCTATCAAAACTCTCAGACTATCCCTGAGGACGTCCTCAAAATGAATACACTGCTCATACTCAGTTGCCACCATCCCACGTGCATAGCGGCTCAATCGCAAAAATTCAACTTCATATTCAGCCACTGATTTACCCCTTGAGTCAAATTTAGGAATTCCCTCCTCCGGGCATCCACATAACTAACGCCCACATACTTCCCTTGGAAAGCAGTCTTGAAGAATTCCCATGTCAATCGGTCAGCCTGAGTACCCTCTTTGACTGCAAGCCACCACTGATAGGCTTCATCTAGTAACAATAACACGACTCCTTTTAGTTTCTGCTCGGGGGTGCAGTCTAGGTCATCCATGATCCTCTCTGTGGCCTCAATCCAATATTCAGCCATGTTAAGGGCAACTCCAGCGATATTCCTAAAAATCTCAACCCCATTAGACTGAAGTCATTCCGTGACCGACCCATGGCCTATAGTACCAGTATTGGGCCCAGCGACCCTCTCAAGAATTCACAACATAGCTTGGGACAATGCGTCGTCCCCAGCCGCTCGATCGTGGGACCCAGCCTCAGTCACAGGTGAAGTCGGTGCCTCTCTAGCTTCAGCATTAGGCATGTGGCTCGATGAAGGAGACCCAGCCCGAACACCTCTATGGCCTCCGCCACGGCCTCTTGTACCCCTTCCACGAGTACCTCTGGTGCTCATTATATATTTGTGTACTATCTATTTTTAAAATTTTATGCATTAGTTTACAGTTCCAGTGTTGATTAACATATATCTTATGGAATTAATATCAGTATTTAATAGTTTGTTTTCGTAAAACGCAGTCGTACTATAGTTTTAGTTTCCCCTAAACAGAATATTTCAATACAATCTACTACCTATAGTTGTCTCAATATTTCATTTCAAACAAACAAAAGTTTCAGAGGGCTTACCAGATCGGCGCCGGAGACTCGGTGTTCCACACATTCAGCAAAAATATTTCAAAATACTTCCAAATTGTTTGGAATAGTTCTTTTTGAAAATTCCAAGTTTTAGAAAGACCCAAAAACTACAGATGAGTTTTAAACTTGGCTCTGATACCACTAAATGTAACACCCCAAACTCGGCCCAGACGTTATGGCCGAATCTAGCGATATCACATTGAAGTGTTTTTCGAAAACATAGTTTCTTTGGAAAATCCATGCTCATTATTAAATCTCGTTTATGAATCTTAACAGAAATTTAGGGTATCTTGATCCTTTGAAAACTCAAGTTACTTTTAGCAGAACGTTGATTATATTAGTTTGCTACTATACTTTAAAACAATGTTTGATGCGGAAGCTTTTATAGTAAGTTACGAAAACGTGGTGTTTTGAAAAATAATTATCTTTCGAAAAATCGCGTCCTACTACTACTCAGATGTGAATTAAAATAAATAAAATCCCCAAATTAAAAGTTAAATTTTAAAGAGGCCTTATTACAAAACAAATACCCAAATTAAATTTATTAGAAATAAAACTCAAATATAAAAATAGATGCGGTTGTGTGGCCACCTTCGAATCCCTCGCAGCATCGATCCGCCTTGTAACATCCTGAAAAGGGCCTATGCATTTTCGGTTTAATTGTACGAAATGACATATCTTAGGTGTTATGAAAGTGTTTTGAATATTTTTGGAAACCTGGAAATGTATGGAAATGTTAAGCTTAAAAGAGGAAAGTATACATTTTTGGAAACTAGGAAATGTAAGGAAATGATTTAGAAATGATTCAAAAGAGGAAAGTGAACATTTCTGGAAACTTGGAAATGTAAGGAAATGTAAGGAAATGTAAGGAAATGTAAGGAAATGCAAGGAAACGTTTTAGGAAAAGTTAAGTTCTGAGGTTAAGAGAGGGAAGTAAAGCAGGGTGGCCTTAAGAAAATTTATGGGTGAAATATGACATACAAATGGGCTTGGAAAAGTGGCTTGGAGGCGCCACTTAGGGCCTCTGGAGTTGACGCCACAAGTAGGTGCAATTTGGCCTGGGTTCGAGTCACTTGGGGAGCATATAAAAGAATTTAATTTTGGTGCCAGGAACAAGAGAAGTGGACGGCATTAAGGCTCTATAGGGTGGTGTTTTATTGTTTTTAAAATTCGGCAAATAGATAGATAATGATGGATTATTATTAGTATTATTTTTATTAAGAGATAAGAGATAAATTAAAGGATTATTCTTTAATTAATAAAGATATGAGAGTGGTGGCCAAGTAAGGGACTCTAGCCTAGTAATTTCGGCTATAAAAGGAAGAGTAAGGCTATTCTTCATTCATTCTTTTCTCTTCAAGAAAACCTCTGCCGAAATTCTCTTAAGTTTCTCCTCTTCTCTCTGCCGAATTCTCTCTGCCATTATTCTCTTTTTCTCTTCTCTTTTCTTCTTCTATTACAAACACAATCAAAAGCCGAAGATACCAATAGCCCTAGCCGATTTCTCACTAAGCCTCAAGAGCCGAAATTGTTATCCACATCAAAGCCATAGCCGAATACTGCTAAGGGTTCAAGCAAGAGTTCCATCGAATTCTTCAGTAAGGGTAAGATTAGGTTAGATTCTCATTCTATTTCTTTTAAGGTTGTCGAAATTAAGATTCTAATACCCTTAATATCTTGTTGCCAAAACTTTGAAGAGATCTTTCGGGATTTACTAAGTGTCGACTACAAGGAAGGAGAAGTTCTTTTCCCGAAGGTACACCATAGCCGCATGTTTCCTAGTTATTCGGTGAGTTTCGGGATTTAAAATCCATAAGGTAAGTGTCTATAGCATTCGGCCAAGGCCATGTTTGGTAAATAGATGTGTTTTATTAATTATTCAAAAGCCGAAACTAATCTATTCAAGTAATCTAGTGATTGCCGATTTCAAGAAAGAAGGATACAAAGTTTCGGGACTTGATTCTTAAGTCAATCGGCAACAAGGTAAGTTTTAGTGTTCTAATCCTACTAGGATTTGGATTTATGGCCGAATGGCTCTTTACTAAGTATTAAATGATTGATTAAATGTAGAGATCTAAGATCTAAGGCATTAGATCAAGCTTTTCGGGATTTGGATTGGAAACCCTAAGCGAATCAGGTGTGTACCCACACTTCTTCTTAATAAAATTTATGGCTATAATTAGTATGTGCATGTTTATAAGAATGTGAATATGGTTAAGTACCATGTAATGGTACAAAAGTACTCAGGTACGTTTCCTACTCCTACTAGGATTATGAAATATGTTATATGTTATATGTAACATGTGAATAAAGATAAGAATGTGAAATTTGGCATGTTAATGCATATTAATTATGATATGGGGCATATGGGTTATTGAAAAGGGGAAGTGAGTGTGGTGACCTAAGACCACGAAATCTGAATGCGGTGACCTAAGATCGCGATATCCGAATTTGGTGACCTAAGACCATGAAATCTGAATGTGGTGACCTAAGACCACGAATTTTATAAAGGCGATGAGCACGTCGACTGCAGCGACTACCTTCGATGGAGTATAGCGGATGGAGGGTTGACTTATTAGTCCCCACGGTGTGCAGGTTGGTACGGGGGAAGTGTAGCGGATGGTTAACTAGGTTTGGGTTTTGGGTTGCATCATTATCGTAAATTATAATGTGAACATGATATGTATGTTATGCCTAAATTTATTTGGACTTAGTGTTGTGTACACATTGAGTCTGTTTGACTCACCCCGTTGTGGGACTATTTTCAGGTGACGAACAGTAATGGACCAGGCTCGGCAGAAGCTTAGGGATGGCCATGCACAGCAAGAAATTTACGATTTAGACTTTTATTTTATTTCAAGTATTTTAAATTTTAATTTTGGGATTATTTGATGTAATAAGGCCATAGTTGAATTTCTTTACTTCACTTTGATTTATTATGTTACAAATATTTATTAATTGAAAGATTAAGTAAATTTATTATCAAAACCAACTCTAAACGTTTTGTCACCTAAAGCTAAAGGATTTTTAATCAAATAAACTCATTTTCAACTCAAGCCCAACCCAAAACAAATTTTCTTTCAAAACACACAAGTTTTTCCTAAGTCACAAAAGAATTTGAAACGGTTTACACCAGGGAACATACCAGATCCGGTCAAGGCTTGTGGGCCGGGTGTGGGGTGTTTCAATTTGGTATCAGAGCCCAGTTTTAAACTCTCAGCCTGTGGTTTAAGGCCCATAACGTTTTCAAATCGAGCCCAAATGAGTTTTTATGAAAATATTTTTGGAAATAAGCAGGTTTTTCTGGCATGGCACCTAAGTCTCCGACCCGAAGTCCACCAGATAAGTACCCCTAACCTTTGGGTGATTTATATTGTGATCTGTAGAAGGGTAGAAATAGAATGGAACGTAGATTAGTATGATAGGTACTTGAACTATAAGGCTAGCTTACCCCAACAGTAACATAAAACTTAAATGCTTAATAAAACAAACCTGTGTCTAAGTCGTCGAGTTAGGGTGTGGTAACCATTGTGCGCATGTCTAGGATTGGATCCGGAAGAGCCTGGTATTTAAGCAGTCCTAGTGACTCACCTCCTCTTCGCAGGAATCCT
Organism: Gossypium australe; assembly: GCA_005393395.2. NCBI lineage: Eukaryota > Viridiplantae > Streptophyta > Magnoliopsida > Malvales > Malvaceae > Gossypium > Gossypium australe. The sequence continues at coordinate 34,569,639 of CM016617.1, forward strand.
ACCTGGTGCGTAGCTTTAGTTCACCCTAACCAAGAGGACTTATTCATGGGCTAAACCCCTAACTAAAACCCGAAAGGGATTAGCCACATTTTTATGGAAACCCTAGTTTTAAAATGACTAAATTATCCTTTTTATTTATACAAGCTATCCCATAAAATTTTTCTGAAATATTTCTTGATTTACAAAATTACTAAAATACCCCTAGTGGTAAAATTACAAAAATGCCATTGGTTTATACAATGTCCAACTACCCAACAGTTTTACCAAAATTTCATTATTTTATAAAGGTTCAAAAACCCTAATTTGCAAAATATCAAAATAGTTTGATTTTAGAAAATTACGAAATTGCTCCTAACTTACAAAATTACCAAAATGACCCTGATTTTCAAATTTTTGCAAACATCACTGATTTGGAAAACAAATGCTCAAAAAGAACTCTCAAAGTTTTGCAAAATTTGGAAATACCCCAGAAATATTAAACTTTACAAATTTACCCTGGTTTATTACCAAAATACCCCCGAGATCCAAAATTACCGAAATACCCCCGGATTTCAAAAATTTTCCAAAATACCCCAGGAATTTAAAAATTTAAAAATACTTTTTGACAAAATCACTAAGGAACTTTTTCTTTTAAAAAATTACGAAAATACCCCTGTAGGACAAATTACGGAAATACCCCTGGGTAGTGAGAAAACAACAACAATGAAAACTACAACGTTTCTCTGAATGAACGAAAGTTCATAATTGATTGATGGATGAATGAATGAAAAGACTGTGTGCATGTATGAATACGAAAGAACCACTCCTAAAACTCTTTCCATAAAACTTCTTCGCGGGTAATAAGTGAAACAAGGACTAATTCATAAAACTTTTTAATCAGATCGCGACGATAGAAATAAGTTCTAGAGGACGTGGCCGTCGTGGATGCGGTAGAGGAAGAATGACTGTGTTGGAACCCGTTAGATCGGGTCAAGGGTCTGATAATGAGGTACCACCGCCACCACCACCCCCAGCTGTTGGTGTTGAGCAGCAGGCTCAGACGGGGGATGACGCTGTGTCGCAGGCTGTGCTGCGAGTTTTGGAAATGGTGGCTGGAGCAGGTGGGAATATGGGAACTCGGAAATCTGTGCCTGAGCGGCTTCGAGCTAATGGAGCTGAAATGTTTAGAGGAGTATCTGGTGTGGCACCCAGTACGGCTGAATACTGGTTGGAGGCAACTGAGCGAATTATGGATGAGCTCGATCTGACCCCTGAGGAGAAGTTGAAAGGAATGGTGGCACTACTACGGGATGAAGCGTATCAGTGGTGGTTAACTGTTTGGGATGGTGCCACGGCTGAGGATCTGACCTGGGAGTATGTTAAGGAAGCGTATCAAAAGAAGTATGTTGGAACCAGGTATACTGATGAGCAAAGGAAAGCATTTCTGGGACTGGTTCAAGGGAACAAGTCCGTTGCGGAATATGAAGCTAAATTTCTGAGGTTGAGTCGGTATGCTCGAGGAGTAGTGGCAACTGAGCATGAGCGCTGTGTCTGTTTTGAGGACGGACTAAGGGATGATCTGAGATTGTTGATAGCACCGCATCAGGAGCGGGAGTTTTCTGCTTTAGTAGAAAAGGCCAAGGTAGCCGAAGGAATTAAGGATTCTACCAAGCAGACCATGGATCGGAATAGGCCAAAAAGAAGTTTTGGATCGTCTGGGAAGTTTCAAAAGAGGCCTAGAGTGGATGGGCCGCAAGGTCAGCAAGCTGGTACAGGAGGGCAATATCGTTCTTGTGATCTGTGTGGAAAGAAGCACTTAGGAGAGTGCTGGAAGAAGACGGGAGGATGCTTTAGGTGTGGGTCCAAAGACCATATGATCAAGAATTGTCCTAAGATACCAGATGAAAGTCGACCAGCAGCTCAGAATGTTAATCAGGCTGGTAGAGGGGGACAACAGCCTCAACGAGGTCGTGGTTCGAATAATAGAGGTAATGGTGCTGGTAGAGGACGTGGAACACAGGGTAGAGGTGCTGCTAATGCTGAGGCGAGGCAGCCAGGTTTGGTTTATGCGGTTCGCCGGAGGGAGGAAGGAGACGCGCCGGATGTTATAACCGGTACATTCTTTATTTATGGCAAGCCCTATTTTGCTCTGATTGATGTGGGTTCGACCCATTCTTATGTTGCATGTAGTATAGTGGAAACACTAGGCCTAGACTCTGAACTTTCTGATAGGCAGATGACTGTAGTAAGCCCATTAGGCCAAACTGTAGTGGTGGATAAAATCTTTCGGAATGTACCCCTAGAGATTCAGGGAGTGAACTTTCGGGCTGACTTAATGAAACTACCCTTTGGGGAGTTTGAACTCATACTTAGAATGGACTGGCTAGTAGAGCATCGAGCCGTGTTGGATTGTGCGGCTAAACGAATGGAACTAAGGATCCCGGAGGATGAAGTAGTAGTAATGATCGGAGAAAGAAGGAACTATCTGTTTAACGTAGTTTCGGTGTTGAAGGCCGAGAAAATGGTTTGGAAAGGGTACAGGGCGTTCTTAGCCTTCGTAAGTGCGTTGGGTGGAAAGGAAGAAGGTGTCAGTGGAGTTAGAACTATAAGGGATTTCGAAGATGTGTTTCCAGAGGAATTACCAGGAATACCCCCAGATAGGGAGGTGGAATTTGGAAGAGACTTGCTACCGGGAACAACTCCTGTGTCAATCGCTCCGTACAGAATGGCACTAAAGGAGTTGGTGGAGCTCAAGGCTCAGATCCAAGAATTACTGGATCGTGGGTTCATTCGACCCAGTGTGTCTCCATGGGGAGCACCGGTTTTGTTCGTGAAGAAGAAGGACGGAACTATGCGTATGTGCATAGACTATTGTCAGTTAAATAAGCTGACCATTAAGAACAAGTATCCTTTGCCAAGGATCGATGACTTGTTCGATCAGCTGAAGGGGGCCGCAGTATTCTCGAAGATAGACCTAAGGTCGGGATATCATCAGTTGAAGGTGAAGGAGGCAGATATCCATAAGACAACTTTTAGGACAAGATACGGCCATTTTGAGTTTGTAGTGATGTCGTTTGGGTTGACGAACGCCCCATCCGCATTCATGGATATGATGAATCGAGTTTTTCAACCCTATTTGGATAGGTTCGTTGTCGTGTTTATCGATGACATCCTGGTGTATTCGAAGTCAGAGGAGGAGCATGATGAGCATCTCCGAGCTGTGTTGCAAGTGTTAAGAGAGAAGAAGCTCTATGCCAAATTCAGCAAGTGTGAATTTTGGCTTAAGGAGGTGGCATTCTTAGGGCACATGGTATCCGCAGAGGGAATAAGAATGGACCCTAGGAAGATCGAAGCGGTGTTGGATTGGAAACCACCTAGGTCCGTGGCTGAGACCCGAAGTTTCTTAGGTTTGGCAGGCTATTACAGAAGGTTCGTGGAAGGGTTCTCGTCAATAGTCGCGCCTTTGACAAAGTTGCTAAGGAAGGAAGTACCCTTTGTATGGACGAATAAGCAACAGGAGAGCTTTGAGAAGCTTAAGAAAGTGTTGACGGAAGCTCCAGTGTTAATTCAGCCGGAGGCAGAGAAGGATTTTGTGGTATACTGTGACGCTTCTCACACGGGATTAGGCTGTGTGCTAATGCAAGAAGGAAAAGTAGTCGCTTATGCGTCTCGACAGTTAAGGCCGCATGAGGTTAACTACCCAACTCATGATTTGGAATTGGCAACAGTGGTTTTCGCTCTTAAGGTTTGGAGGCACTACCTTTATAGAGAAAGGTCGATAATCTACACAGACCACAAAAGCCTTAAGTATCTGTTGACTCAGAAGGAGTTGAACTTGAGGCAGCGAAGATGGGTGGAGTTATTGAAGGATTATGATTGCTCGATAGAGTACCACCCGGGCAAGGCGAATGTGGTAGCTGATGCCCTAAGTCAGAAGGTTGTGTCGGATCTAAGGGCTATGTTCGCACACTTGAGTTTGTATGATGATGGAAGCCTGTTGGCAGAGTTGCAAGTCAAGCCCACATGGCTCACTGAGGTGAAAGAGGGACAGTTGGCTGATAAGGACCTAAATGCTAAGTTACAGCAAGTACAGAACGAAGAGTTAGAGGATTATGGCGTTAATGTTGAAGGAGTATTGTGCTACAAAGGAAAAGTCTGTATGCCGAGGGACGAAGAGTTAAGACAAAGGTTTCTTCGGGAGGCGCATAGTAGCCCTTATGCTATGCATCCCAGAGGCAGTAAGCTATACAGAGATCTAAGGGAACAGTTTTGGTGGCCTGATCTTAAACGGGAAGTTACTGAATTCGTGGGAAAATGTCTGACGTGTCAGCAAGTTAAGGCTGAACACCAAGTTCCATCGGGATTGCTTCAGCCAATCGAGATTCCGCAGTGGAAGTGGGAAAGAATTACCATGGACTTCGTTAGTGGGCTTCCCCTTACGCCTACTAAGAAGGACTCAGTATGGGTAATAGTGGATCGTCTGACCAAGTCCGCGCACTTCATTCCGGTAAGAGTTGACTATTCTCTTCAGAAGTTGGCCAAATTATATGTAGCGGAAATTGTGAGGTTACATGGAGTACCGGTATCGATCATCTCCGATAGAGACCCAAGGTTTACGTCTCGATTTTGGAGGGCACTTCATCAAGCTTTAGGCACTAAGTTGGACTTCACTACAGCTTTTCATCCACAATCAGACGGGCAGTCTGAACGGGTTATACAAGTGTTGGAGGATATGTTGAGAGGCTGTGTGATGGATTTCCGAGGAAGTTGGGAAGACTATTTGCCTTTAGCAGAGTTCGCCTACAATAACAGCTATCAAGCTAGCATTCGGATGGCACCATATGAAGCGTTGTATGGTCGGAAGTGTCGAACTCCTACTTGTTGGACTGAGTTAGGAGAACGTCGAGTTTTAGGTCCAGAGTTAGTGGCAGAAACTGAAGAAAAGGTTGAGATAATCAGGGCACGGTTAAAGGAAGCCTCTGATAGGCAGAAGTCGTACGCCGACCTTAAGCGAAAGGAAATAGAGTTTGAAGTGGGAGACCAAGTGTTTCTGAAAGTCTTGCCTTGGAAGAAGGTAATGAGATTTGGTCGCAAAGGGAAGTTAAGCCCAAGGTTTATAGGGCCCTATCGAGTACTGAAACGAGTTGGACCAGTGGCATACCAGCTAGAGTTGTCACCGGAGTTGCAGCAGATGCACGACATATTCCACGTATCCATGCTACGTCGATACCGATCGGATCCATCTCATGTGGTACCAGTTGAAGAAGTGGAGCTAAGGCCAGACTTATCCTACGAGGAAGGGCCGATTCAGATATTGGAATGTGATGTGAAAATGTTATGGAGGAAGTCAGTTCCTCTAGTCAAAGTGTTATGGCGCAATCATGGATTGGAAGAAGCTTCGTGGGAACCAGAAGAGGCAATGCGACAGCAGTACCCTCAATTATTTTAGCTAAGAAATTTCGAGGACGAAATTATTTTAAGGGGGTAGAACTGTAACATCCTGAAAAGGGCCTATGCATTTTCGGTTTAATTGTATGAAATGACATATCTTATGTGTTATGAAAGTGTTTTGAATATTTTTGGAAACCTGGAAATGTATGGAAATGTTAAGCTTAAAAGAGGAAAGTATACATTTTTAGAAACTAGGAAATGTAAGGAAATGATTTAGAAATGATTCAAAAGAGGAAAGTGAACATTTCTGGAAACTTGGAAATGTAAGGAAATGTAAGGAAACGTTTTAGGAAAAGTTAAGTTCTGAGGTTAAGAGAGGGAAGTAAAGCAGGGTGGCCTTAAGAAAATTTATGGGTGAAATATGACATACAAATGGGCTTGGAAAAGTGGCTTGGAGGCGCCACTTAGGTCCTCTGGAGTTGACGCCACAAGCAGGTGCAATTTGGCCTGGGTTCGAGTCACTTGGGGAGCAAATAAAAGAATTTAATTTTGGTGCCAGGAACAAGAGAAGTGGACGGCATTAAGGCTCTATAGGGAGGTGTTTTATTGTTTTTAAAATTCGGCAAATAGATAGATAATGATGGATTATTATTAGTATTATTTTTATTAAGAGATAAGAGATAAATTAAAGGATTATTCTTTAATTAATAAAGATATGAGAGTGGTGGCCAAGTAAGGGACTCTAACCTAGTAATTTCGGCTATAAAAGGAAGAGTAAGGCTATTCTTCATTCATTCTTTTCTCTTCAAGAAAACCTCTGCCGAAATTCTCTAAAGTTTCTCCTCTTCTCTCTGCCGAATTCTCTCTGCCATTATTCTCTTTTTCTCTTTTCTTTTCTTCTTCTATTACAAACACAATCAAAAGCCGAAGATACCAATAGCCCTAGCCGATTTCTCACTAAGCCTCAAGAGCCGAAATTGTTATCCACATCAAAGCCATAGCCGAATACTGCTAAGGGTTCAAGCAAGAGTTCCATCGAATTCTTCAGTAAGGGTAAGATTAGGTTAGATTCTCATTCTATTTCTTTTAAGGTTGTCGAAATTAAGATTCTAATACCCTTAATATCTTGTTGCCGAAACTTTGAAGAGATCTTTCGGGATTTACTAAGTGTCGACTACAAGGAAGAAGAAGTTCTTTTCCCGAAGGTACACCATAGGCCGCATGTTCCCTAGTTATTCGGTGAGTTTCAGGATTTAAAATCCACAAGGTAAGTGTCTATAGCATTCGGCCAAGGCCATGTTTGGTAAATAGATGTGTTTCATTAATTATTCAAAAGCCGAAACTAATCTATTCAAGTAATCTAGTGATTGCCGATTTCAAGAAAGAAGGATACAAAGTTTCGGGACTTGATTCTTAAGTCAATCGGCAACAAGGTAAGTTTTAGTGTACTAATCCTACTAGGATTTGGATTTATGGCCGAATGGCTCTTTACTAAGTATTAAATGATTGATTAAATGTAGAGATCTAAGATCTAAGGCATTAGATCAAGCTTTTCGGGATTTGGATTGGAAACCCTAAGCGAATCAGGTGTGTACCCACACTTCTTCTTAATAAAATTTATGGCTATAATTAGTATGTGCATGTTTATAAGAATGTGAATATGGTTAAGTACCATGTAATGGTACAAAAGTACTCAGGTACGTTTCCTACTCCTACTAGGATTATGAAATATGTTATATGTTATATGTAACATGTGAATATAGATAAGAATGTGAAATTTGGCATGTTAATGCATATTAATTATGATATGGGGCATATGGGTTATTGACAAGGGGAAGTGAATGTGGTGACCTAAGACCACGAAATCTGAATGCGGTGACCTAAGACCGCGAAATCTGAATGTGGTGACCTAAGACCACGAAATCTGAATGTGGTGACCTAAGACCACGAATTTTATAAGGGTGATGAGCACGTCGACTGCAGCGACTGCCTTCGATGGAGTGTAGCGGATGGAGGGTTGACTTATTAGTCCCCACGGTGTGCAGGTTGGTACGGGGAAGTGTAGCGGATGCTTAACTAGGTTTGGGTTTTGGGTTGCATCATTATCGTAAATTATAATGTGAACATGATATGTGTGTTATGCCTAAATTTATTTGGACTTAGTGTTGTGTACACATTGAGTCTGTTTGACTCACCCCGTTGTGGGACTATTTTCAGGTGACGAACAGTAATGGACCAGGCTCGGCAGAAGCTTAGGGATGGCCATGCACAGCAAGAAATTTACGATTTAGACTTTTATTTTATTTCAAGTATTTTAAATTTTAATTTTGGGATTATTTGATGTAATAAGGCCATAGTTGAATTTCTTTACTTCACTTTGATTTATTATGTTACAAATATTTATTAATTGAAAGATTAAGTAAATTTATTATCAAAACCAACTCTAAACGTTTTGTCACCTAAAGCTAAAGGATTTTTAATCAAATAAACTCGTTTTCAACTCAAGCCCAACCCAAAACAAATTTTCTTTCAAAACACACAAGTTTTTCCTAAGTCACAAAAGAATTTGAAACGGTTTACACCAGGGAACATACCAGATCCGGTCAAGGCTCGTGGGCCGGGTGTGGGGTGTTTCACGCCTAAGACTGGGCATTACCTGTACAGATAAACAGAAGGGTGAGTTTACGAAAACTCAGTGTGTAATCCCGTATAAACAAAATGGCCAATCAGGCCGTAAGCAAGTATAGTCTGGCCTAAGCCCAATTCAATAACAGTTCAGTTCAGTTGGGCCTTAGCCCAATATAATATTAGTATCAGTGTGGGCCTTAGCCCATTACAGTATTAGTATCAGTGTAGGCCTTAGCCCATTTCAGTGACAGTAACAATTCAGGCATGCAATCAGAAATCCTACCCAACCAGCCTCTACACTCCACTCCGTCTAGCCCAACACTCCATGTGGTGATAAAATCACCCACTCATCCCTACACTCCAAAATTAGCACAGTTGCGGCACTGAACAGTATTTGCAGTAGGGCTGCCAGTACAGTACACTTCCTTCAATCATAATAATCCCATCCCATGCAACATATCACATGTGGATGCAACATATATATATATATATATATATATATCATGGCATGCTCATATACGGTCATACATAACATAAGGGCATAACAGTCATTTTATCAGTTTAGGGTCTAGGTATACTTATCGACCCATAAGTAGGTCCACAGTCGTCTTGGGTGACCCGTGCAACCTTAACAATCAAACAGTAAAAATGGGCCCAAGGCCCATAATACGGGCCCATGTGGGCCCATATAGACCAGAAATGGCTCGGCCATGTAATTTACATAGCTTGGCCCAATATTCTCCACACGTTTGTGTGGTTCACCCGTGTGGGGCCCACAAGCTCGTTGGGCCCACACGGCCCATTTCGGCCCAACATGGCCCAAAGCGGCCTACGACTACAAAATTGCTCTTGGTGGCCTCGATAGACTAACGCCCACATTTTATGCATTCAGATTACCACACAAGCGAGCGTGCGCTCGTGTAGCGTCAATTGTCATACTTTTTTGACTTTTTCCGGTTTACGATTTGCGTAGTGGTTATACACCTTGTTTTGATTCGTCACGAACAACCACTTAAGCACTCACCAACCTACATCTGGTCAATCAACACCACCATCAGTCCCACTTTACGGTTAAAACCCGAAACCAACAATCCATTCATAGAATAGAGTAGCGTTACCTTCAATCAAACCACGGTGATTCCCACGAATCTTAGTCTTTAGCGATTGATTAGGAGTTCCCTGAATCCTTCCTTAACTACCATACAATTGCTATCAGTTACCTCTTAAGGCAGAAGAAGAAATGGAATAATGATTCTTCTATAACACTTACCGAAAGAAAGCAAGAGCACAGAATAGTGAAATGATTCGACACTAGCACAGCCCCTCACCCCCGATTTAAAGCTGTTAAAAATAGTTAAACAAACCCCACTTAGTAACTCAAAAGCTGAAACTTCAAGTGCCATACTCACTTACCAAAAAGAAAGGAGCAATGTCAATCGACAGACGAAGAGGAATGGTTTCAGTGGTGATCAGAACTGGAAAGCGGCAGCACAACACTTGAGGGAGGGAAGAGGAGAATCGGTTTAGGGGAGAAGAGAGAAAAGAAATCGAAGGAGGCAAATAAGGTATATTCGACCAACACAATGCCAATTGGGAAGAGGCAATATTCAGCCAACACAAGGAAAGAAGAGAAGATGAGATGAAAAGAAAAGAAAGGACTATTTGGCCAAAGAGAAAGGTTGTCAAGAAGTGAAGCAGAAGAATGTGCAAACACCCTTACCACATTCGACTTCAAAAGGTTGTCAAAAATTGAAACAGAAGAATGTGCAAACAACCTTACCACATTCGGCTTCATGCAAAATAGAGGAAAACAACAATACGAAAAACCCGGAAATGGGGAAAAGAGGTTTCGACAGAGGGAACAACACATACAAAGCAAAACCAAAAAAATGAGAAACACCCTTCTAGCCAAATTCTTGAGTGCCACAATCAAATTTCGGTACAACTCTTCCTCTCCCCTCACTTCCCTTGATTTTCTTCTAAAACCCCTCCTCAAATCTCTCCACCTGATCACACCTCCTCTCAACCACTCAATTTGAATTCTTCTCAACCACTTCGGTGTTTCAGTCAAACTACAACACCTCCCACGACACATCAGCAAAATAAATTCTCCCTTGCCTTCAGCAAGATTCGAACCTTAGACCACTGGCATAGGTAACATGCCACTTACCCCATAGACCAGCAAACTCCTTATGTCATGCTTTACCCACAATAATTTAAAAGCCTACTAACTATACGCAAGGGTTTATTCCCTAAAGATAAAAATTTTTGCACAAGCCCAGGCTTGAACACAGGACTTCTCAGACACTCCCAAACACACCCAAATCACTTAACCACTGAAGCAAACAAGTAGTTGTGCTACAAACATACAAAGATAAAATACTTCAATTTTTGGGGCGTTACATTGCTTGATGAGATAACAACTTCAGCACAGAAGAAGAAAGTTGATAGATTGATGAGAGAAGTGCAAGATTATAGAATGAAACCAGAAGAAGATATTATTCAACACCTTATTACTGTAAATAAAAAGATGCAAGAAGTGTTATAGAAGAGTCATAAACTGATTAGAAAGAATAAGGTGCAGTACTTGACCCTTAGAGGGACATTAATAGAACGAGAGCATCAAATGATTTTAGACCAACTTTGGAAGATATTGATACCACGAAATTATTAGAATATATTTATATACTATATGAAGTTTATAATCTCTCATGGAGCAAGGAAAATAGGGAGACAAAGTGTAGGTTTGCAAAAATTTACTGGGAAGCAAAATGTCTTTGACATGCCATGGATGGAAAAATTAGTTGTTAGAAAATTACCAAGAGAATTTATAGATTCAATACCCATTATAAAGATGGAAGAGGAAGAAAATCCTAAGAAATTTCCAAACTGGATCATAGAAGATGAATATGAAGAGAATTTAGAACCTAATATAGAGAATTTTCTGGGGGAAGATACAGAATTAGAGATGGAAGAAGACGCAGAAATGGATTTAAGCTGTTAAAAGTAAAAGTTAGGGACTAGTGTGTGAAGGAAAATGAATATATATGCATATATAGTTGTACATGTACAGAATGAGAACTTAGAAAGTCAAAGTTTTTAAATGAAAAGTTTGGTATATTAATATAAGGTTAGTCTTTTGGAAATGGAAGAGATAATAGAAATATGAGAAGTAGAATAGAATAGTAATATTTTCCAATTATGAAGATCAGAAAAATGAATTTTTTTTAAGAAAGAAGTATAGAAAGAAATAAAGATCTTAGTTATGTAAATAATCAATATTAATAAGAGAATAAGAGAAAATAGAGGTTTTTGAATGAAAAGAATATAATAAGTCTTAGAGATTGATGGTATAGAATATTATCATGTATTGATAGAGATAAGTTATGGTTAAAAAGCATAGTATTTTTGTTAAAAAAATGTGAAAATTATCAATGGTATATTTTTAAGGTATAAATTCTAGTGAAAAGATTAATTGGAGATTTTCTTAAAAAAGTACGAAAAGAAGAAAAGAGAAAAGAATTAGGTAAAAGAGTGATGACAAGTTCAATTCTATCACAATCAACTAAGAAAGGTAAAGAAGTTTGAGAATTTGTACTTGTATACAAATATGAAGAGCAAGATAAAATAGGGTCTCAGGTTATCTCCAAGGCAAGTATTAAAGGTTTAAGGAAAAGAACTATTCGACCTTGTGATAAATGTGAAAAAGAAAATTTTATTTAGGTGAATTTGGATAGTTTTTGAAAGATGCTTTTAAGTATGGATCTAAAAGACATGGAATAAATGATTGTTCAAAATTGTTGAGAAAACTAAGAAATAGCCTGTAATGGGCATTAATAAGAGGATAAATTGAATATAAAAAAAATTCAAAATAGATTATAAAAGATAAGAATAGAATTGACCATGAAAAACAGTGTAAGTACTTTAGAGAATATAAAAAAGTAGCAAAATGATTTTAAGAATTAGTGAATAAAGAGTGATCTAAAGTGTGAAAAGAAGAAGAAGAAAAAGAAATAGCAAAGCTCTAAATTGTGTAATAAAAGAGGCAAACCTTGGAAAGTATAGTTACCTCGAGGAGACTGTTGGCAGCGGCCGGGCCAATAGATTTCTAAGAGGTTGGATCAAGAGTAATAACTCTGATCTATAATTGGAATAATCATTGTTTGCCTCAAAAAGAGAATAAAAAGAAAGGAAATGAAAATGAGAATATAAAAGTATAACAAAGTAGAGCTTAAAAAAATGTTAAAAAGTATAGTGTCGTGATTTGTATGAGATGTGATAAGAATGTAACACCCCGATTTTTGCTTAATTTCGGCTTTTGTAATTTTGGAATGAATGAGTGTCTGCTTCAGTGGTTATGTGTGCTGGGTGTGTGTGGGAGGTCCCAAGTTCAAGTCTCAACTTGGGTGACTTTTGGTATTTTTATGAATAAAGCCCAAACTCTAGTTAGTAGGCTTATAAGTTAAAGTGTGTAAGTAATTAATAAAATGGGCCTACTGGTCTGGTGGTTAAGTGGAGTGTTGGAGATGTTGCTGGTCTTGAGTTCGAATCCCTGCGTGAGTATCATTTTTGCCTGTCACATCTAGAGTGTGTGTTGGACCAAAAATTTGATAATATGGAGAGAATAGGGGGTTAGCAGATTTCCTTTTTTGAAATTCTAGGTTATCACTCGTTCCCAAAATTTCCTGACGCCATTCTTCTTCTCCTCCCCGCCTTGCTGCCATTTTTTTACTCTCCCTTCCCCACTCTCTCCGTTTTCTTTTACAAATCGTCCCTTTGTGTGCAACCGTCATTCCGCTTGTTCGATAAGTTTTGCTTAAGTTTTATCTTGAATATGATCATGGATAAGTGACTTGAGAAAAGTGGTTATTTTGATTGTTAGGAGTCAATCAAGTGACTGAATATCATTCTTAATCGACGAGTTAAGCGCGTGGAATTCTCGTTTCTATTGAAGGCAAGGTTTCTTTAATTAGGGATGGACGCCTCATTTCAATTCCATTTAAATCTCAATTATGTTACTAAAATTGGAGCTTTGATTTGTTGAATATAGGTTTTGGAGTACTTGGGAGTCATTTTAGCTTCAATCGAAACCAGGTGTGTAAATGAAAATGTAGAAAACGAGGTTTCAGATAAAGCCGAAAACCTTTTTAACGACGCTACACGGGCGTGTGGTCGCCCGTGTGGTAGGCCGTGTGTAAGACTGTAAGTCACCGAACGGCCGTATGATCGACGAGCCCGGCCGTGCACAAAGGCCAAGCGCACACGGGCTCGACCAATTGGGTCGTGTGGGCCACACTGGCGTGTAGGCCTACACAGGCGTGTGGGCCTACACAGGTAAACCACACGGATGTGTGGGATTCTGGGCCAAACCGTGTGATCTGCACGGTCAAGGCCAATTTGGGCTGTGTAGGCCCACATGGGCGGGCCACATGGGCATGTGAGCCCATTTTTCTGATAAACTCTGTAAGGTTGAACGGGTCACCCAAGTCGACTGTGGACCTACCGTAGGGTCGGTAAGCAATACTTAGACCCCTAACAAAATGTTCTATCTGTCTGATTTCCGTACTAAGCATGTATGTTGATTTGAATAAATGAGATTTATCTGTATAATAACATGTCATTCCTGTATGTTGCATTACATCGGGGTGGGTGGATTGTGATTGGAGGAAGTATCTGAAAGGCTCTTAAGCCTGTTATCTGGCAGCTCAGCTGTAAATTTCTGATTATATGCCGTATTCGGTACACCATGGTGTGTAGGGCTGGGTGGGTTGATGTTATCCCCACATGGAGTGTAGGGTTGGACGGAGTTGGTGTGTAGAGGCTAGTGGGTAGGACTCTGTTTCTACATATTCTGTCTGAAATGGGCTAAGACCCCGTAATATGTCTGATTCTGTATCTGAGTGGGCTAAGGTCCACATTGTTTCGGTAATGGGTTCAGACCCGAACTGTGAACATCATGTCTGTTATCTAATATTTCTGTTTGTATGATTTCGATGGGGATTACACACTGAGTTTGTGAAAACTCACCATTTTTTGTTTAATCTGTTCAGGTAATCCCTAGCAGTAGATGGATCGGTGCGGCGGAGGACTCGGCGATGACCCCGGTTCTGGTTTCTTATCTTATGGTTTCATTTTTATTTATGGTTTTATTATATCTGGGTAAATGTTATGTAATAAGGCCATTCGGAGTTTTGTTTAAAATTTGGGATTCTTATTTATAAACTACTAGCAGTAGGGCAAGACGCGAATTTTCAAAATAAATAGAGGTTTTACCAAATACATATGAACTTGCAAATTATTTTAAAATCTTCCACAACATATAAACGTTTTGGAAATGGATAATGAATAATTAAATGACACGTTTTGATGAAAGCTTAAGATATTTACAAATGGTTTTAACGTAGTTAAGTTTTCCAAAGCACTATCATGTGACACCGCCAGATTTGGCCATAACGTCTAGGCCAGGTTTGGGGTGTTACATTTAGTGGTATCAGAGCCAGATTACAAAACTCGGCTATGGATTTGGGTTTTTAAAATGTTTTTTTGGAATGATTTTTAGTGATTTAAAATATTTTTAAAATAAGTATATGGTACACCGAGTCTTCGGCACCGATCCCGTAAGTGTTCTAACCTCTGTTTAAGATTTGTCTGAAATACTACTTGCATGTTTGAAATAGCCTTAGGTAATATACTGTACTGAAACACTTTAGGTAGTGTAAACTAAAAACTGTAGCGAAACTAAAAATCGTAGTAAAATTGCTATTCGCGATAACGAACTTTGAACTTCTGATACTATTCTACATAAAACATTTGTTAATAAATATTGGAACTGTAAACTAATGCATAAAACTGCTAATACAGATAAACTCTAAATTTACAATGAGCGCACGAGGTATCCGCGGACGGGGTACTAGAGGCCGTGGTAGATGCCGTAGGGGGCTCGAGCTGGGTCCTTCGCATCTAAGAATCTGCCCAATCTGGATACGAGCGAGACACCAATCTCATTTTCTACAGAGACTGGGTCTCATGATCGTGAGCCTGGGGATGACGCACTATCCCGAGCCATGTTACGGATTTTAGAGAGGGTCGCTGGGCCTAACACTGGATCTGGGGGCCGAGGGTCAGTTACGGAACGACTCCGATCCAATGGGCCTGAGTTATTCAGGGGCGTTAGTGGAGTCACCCCTAGCGTGGCTGAGTATTGGATGGAGGCCACGGAAAGAATTATGGATGATCTGGATTTTACTGCTGAGCAGAAGCTTAAAGGGGCTGTTTCCCTGCTTCGTGACGAGGCTTACCAATAGTGGCTGACTGTTAAGGAGGGAACTCAGCTCAATCGTCTGACTTGGGAATATTAATACAGCTTTCCAGAATAAGTATGTGGGAGCCAGCTACATCGATGCTAGGAGGTGTGAGTTTCTTAATCTCACCTAGGGAGACTATGCAGTGGCCGAGTATGAGGCCGAGTTTCTGAGACTGAGTTGTTATGCCCGGGGCATGGTGGCGACTGAATATGAGCGATGCGTTTGTTTCGAGGATGGACTCAGAGACAGCCTACGGGTTCTGATTGCTCCGCAAAGGGAGCACGATTTTTCTGCTCTGGTGGATAATACGAAGATCGCAGGGGAGGTTAAGCGCGCTGAGTGCCAAAACCGTGAGAAAGGAAAGAATAAAAGGGACTCAGAGCCCTCGAATTCTATGATGAGGTCTAAGAAAAAGGCCAGATTTGATGGGCCAGTGAGAGTTGGGCCTCTTGTTGCACCTACTAGGGTGGCATTGTGTGGGCATTGTGGTAGACGCCATCCGGGTGAGTGTTGGAGGACGACTGGGGCATGTTTGAGATGTGGGTCGACTGAGCATCGTATCCGGGATTGTCCGCTGAGGGCTGATTAGATGCAAGCTGCGGGTACTGGTACTGCGCAGCCATCGAGAGTAGCTCAACAGCCACCTAGGGGCCGAGGTCAGACCAGGGGTGGTAATGGCATGGGCCAAGGACAAAGAGCACCAGGTAGAGGTGCGGGACCGTCTGAGGTAAGGCAGCCTGCACTGGTTTATGCTGCACGTCACCGAGACGATGGTGATGCTCCGAACATCATTACAGGTATGTTCTTAATTTTTGATGTACCATACACTGCATTGATAGACATAGGCTCTACTCACTCTTACGTAGCTAGCTCTGTGTCTGAAACTTTGGGGATTCCAGTTGAGAGTACTTCGAGCGAGATAACTGTTGTGAGTCCATTAGGGCAATCTATCCGGGTTAGTAAATTGTTTAGAGATGTTCCACTATAGGTTCAAGGGACGATATTTCTGGCTAATCTGATGGAGCTTCCATTTTGGGAGTTTGATTTGATTCTGGGAATGGACTGGCTGGTCAAGCATCGGGTGAGTCTGGACTATGCTACAAAAAGGGTTATTCTGAGAACCGATGAGGATAACGAGGTAGTGGTGATTGGGGAACGTCGGGATTATCTGGCGAATGTGATTACTGCGTTGGTGGCAAAAAAGTTGATACGGAAAGGATGTGAGGCATTCTTGGCCTACATCAATGTTTCGAATTCTGGGGACTCTTCGGTTAAGGACATCAGAATTGTAAGGGACTTTCCAGATGTTTTTCCTGAGGAATTGTCGAGTTTGCCTCCGAGCCGAGAAGTAGAGTTTAGGATTGAGCTCTTTCCTGGTATAGCTCCAGTGTCCATCGCCCCTTATAGAATGGCACCGAAGGAGCTTGTGGAGCTTAAGGCTCAGATTCAAGAGTTACTAGATTGTGGGTTCATCCGCCTTAGTGTGTTTCCATGGGGAGCACCTGTACTGTTTGTGAAAAAGAAGGATGGATCCATGCGTATGTGTATCGACTACCGCCAATTGAATAAGCTGACCATTAAGAACAAGTACCCACTACCGAGAATAGATGATTTATTTGACCAGTTCAGAGGGGCTTCTATGTTCTCCAAGATCAATCTGCTATAGGGATACCATCAACTGAAGGTTAAGGAGACCGATGTACATAAGACGGCATTTAGCACTCAATACGGTCATTACGAGTTCCTAGTAATGCCATTTGGACTGACAAATGCACCAGTAGTTTATGGATCTGATGAACCGAGTGTTCCAGCCCTATCTGGATCGGTTCGTGGTAGTCTTCATTGATGACATTCTGGTATATTCGAAGACTGAGGACGAACATGATGACCATCTTTGAGTGGTATTATAGACGCTTCGCGAGAAACAGTTGTATGCGAAGTTTAGAAGTACTGGTTCTAGCTCCGATAGGTAACCTTTTTGGGGCATATGATTTTTGCGAAAGGGATTCATGTTGGTCCTTGCAAGATTGAGGCTGTTTTAGAGTGGAAACAACCGAAGAATGTTTCTGAAATTCGCAGCTTTCTAGGGCTGTGTTGGAGGCATTATCTGTACGGTGAGAAGTGTACTATCTACACTGATCATAAGAGCCTCAAGTACCTCCTCACCTAGAAGGAGTTAAATCTTAGGCAACGTAGATGGGTTGAATTGCTTAAGGATTACGACTGAACCATCGAGTACCATCCTGGTAAGGCTAATGTGGTGGCAGATACTTTGAGCCGTAGGGCTATGACCGATCTGAGAGCAATGTTCGCTCAACTCAGCTTATTCGACGATGGGAGTCTGTTAGCGAAACTCCAGGTTAAGCCCACGTGGATTGATCAGATTAGAGGTAAACAGATGGAGGATAAGTCACTTGAGTTGCAATTCCGTCAGATTGAGAATGAGGATACTACCGATTTTGGGATTAATAGTGATGGGGTACTTTGTTTCCGCAGTCGGATATGTGTGCTGAATGATAAGGATTTGAGACAGTCAATTCTGAGGGAGGCACATAGTATCCCTTACGCTATGCATCCCGGCGGGAATAAAATGTACTGAGATTTGTGAGAGTTATACTGGTGGCCAGGGTTTAAGCGAAAGGTTACTGACTTCGCTACTATTTGTCTGACTTATCAGCAGGTTAAGGCTGAGCACCAGTTGCCTTCGGGGTTGTTGTAGCCGGTAAAGATTTCGATGTGGAAATGGGAACGAGTAATGATGGACTTCGTTAGTGGGTTGCCCTTAACACCCACTAAGAAGGATTCTGTCTGGGTTATCGTGGATCGATTGACCAAGTCTACTCACTTCATTCCGGTCAAGATGGACTTTTCGCTCCAAAAAGTGGCTAAGCTGTATGTGTCCGAAATAGAGATACTGCATGGGTTTCCTGTCTCGATCATTTTCGATAGGGATCCTCACTTCACGTCTCGGTTCTAGAAGAAATTGCATGAAGCTCTAAGTTCGAGATTGGACTTCAGTATTGCTTTCCATCCTCAGATAGATGATCAGTCAGAGAGGGTGATTCAAGTACTGGAGGATATGTTGAGAAGCTGTGTTATAGATTTTCGAGGCAATTGGGAGGAGTATTTTCCGTTGGCAGAGTTCGCCTATAACAACAGCTATCAGGCTAGCATCCAGATGGCACCGTATGAGACCCTATATAGTTGTAAGTGTCACACTCCCTTATTTTAGACTGAGTTGGGGGAGCGACGTGTTCTAGGTCCAGAATTGATTTCTAAAATAGAAGATAAGGTCCAGTTGATATGAGATTGTCTAAAAGCGGCATCTGATAGGCAGAAATCCTATGCTGATCTGAAGAGAAAGGATATTGAGTACTCCATGGGATACTTAGTTTTTCTTAAAGTCTCGCTATGGAAGAAGGTTCTGAGGTTCGGTCGCAAGGGTAAGCTGAGCCCTCGGTTTATTGGGCCGTACCGCATTCTTAAATGAGTGGGGCTAGTTGCATATTAGTTAGAGCTTCCTCCGAAGTTTGACCACATCTCAATGTTGAGACGCTACCACTCTGATCCCACGCATGTTGTTTCTATTGAGGACATTAAGGGTAGACCAGATCTGACATTTGCGGAGGAGCCGGTTCAGATTCTGGAGCTCGACATTAAGGTTCTGCAGAGGAAATCTATGCCTTTAGTGAAGGTGCTGTAGCAAAATCATAGCACTAAGAGGCCATCTGGGAGCTGGAGGATTCAATGCATCAGCAGTATCCTCACCTCTTCTGATCAGGTAAAATTTCGAGGATGAAATTTTCTTTTAGGGGGTAGAGTTGTAATGCCTCGGTTTTTGCTTAATTTCGGCTTTTGTAATTTTGGCATGAATGAGTGTCTGCTTCAGTGGTTATGTGTGTTGGGTGTGTGTGGGAGGTCCCAAGTTCAAATCTCAACTTGGGTAAATTTTGGTATTTTTATGAATAAAGCACAAACTCTGGTTAGTAGGCTTATAAGTTAAAGTGTGTAAGTAATTAACAGAATGGGCCTGCTAGTCTAGAGGTTAAGTGGAGTGTTGGAGATGTTGGTGGTCTTGAGTTCGAATCCCTGCGTGAGCATTATTTTTGCCTGTCACATCCAGAGTGTTTGTGTTGGACTGAAAATCTGATAGTATGGAGAGAATTAAGGGGAGAGATTAGGGGGTTAACAGATTTCCTTTTTCAAAATTCTAGGCTATCACCCGTTCCCGAAATTTCCTAACGCCATTCTTCTTCTCCTTCCTGCCTTGCTACCGATTGTTTTACTCTCCCTTCCCCACTCTTTTCGTTTTCTTTTACAAATCATTCTGTTGTGTGTTACCGTCATTCCGCTTGTTCGGTAAGTTTTGCTTAAGTTTTATCTTGAATATGATCGTGGATAAGTGACTTGAGAAAAGTGGTTATTTTGATTGTTAGGAGTCAATTAAGCGTCTGAATATCATTCTTAATCGACGAGTTAAGCGCGTGGAATTCTCGTTTCGATCGAAGGTAAGGTTTCGTTAATTAGGGATGGACGCCTCGTTTCAATTCCGTTTAAATCTTGGTTATGTTACTGAAATTGGGGTTTGATTTGTCGAATATAGGTTTTGGAATGCTTGGGAGTCGTTTTAGCTTCAATCGAAACCAAGTGTGTACCCAAAAACACAAAAAATGAGGTTTCAGCGAAAGTCAAAAACCTTTCTGTCGACGCCATGTGGTCGCCCGTGTGGTACGCCCTGTGCAAGACTATAAGTCACCACACGGCCGTGTGAGGGCCGAATGAGGACGTGTGCGACACACCGGCTCGATCAATTGGGCCATGTGGGATTCTGGGCTAGGCCGTGTGATCCACACGGCCAAGGCTTGGGCCGTATGGGCCACCAGGCGTGTGGGCCCACATGGGCGTGTGAGCCCATTTTTCTGATAAACTCTATAAGGTTGCAAGGGTCGCCCAAGTTGACTGTGGACCTACCGTAGGGTCGGTAAGCAATACTTAGACCCCTAACTAAATGCTCTGTCTGTCTGATTTCTGTACTAAGCATGTATGCTGATTTGAATATATAAGATTTATCTGCATAATAGTATGTCATTCCTGTATGTTGCATTGCATCGGGTTGGGTGGATTCTGATTGGAGGAAGTATCTGAAAGGCTCTTAAGCCTGTTATATGGCAGCTCAGCTACAGATTTCTAATTATGTGTTGTATTGGGTACACCATGGTGTGTAGGACTGGGTGGGTTGATTTTATCCCCACATGGTGTGTAGGGTTGGACAGAGTTGGTGTGTAGAGGCTAGTGGGTAGGACTCTGTTTCTGCATATTCTGTCTGAAAAGGGCTAAGGCCCGGTAATACATCTAATTCCGTATCTAAGTCGGCTAAGATCCACACCGTTTCTGTAATGGGTTCAGACCCGAACTGTGAACATCATGTTTATTATTTGATATTTCTGTTTGTATGATTTCGGTAGGGATTACACACTGAGTTTGCAAAAACTCGCCCTTTTCTGTTTAATCTGTTCAGGTAATCCCGAACAGTAGACGGACCGGTGCGGCGGAGGACTCGGCAGTGACCACGGTTCTGGTTTCCTATCTTATGATTTCATTTTTATTTATGGTTTGATTATATCTGGGTAAATGTTATGTAATAAGGCCATTCGGAGTTTTGTTTAAAAGTTGGGATTCTTATTTATAAACTGCTAGCAGTACGACAAGACGCGAATTTTCAAAATAAATAGAGGTTTTATCAAATACAAACGAACTTGCAAATTATTTTAAAAGCTTCCGCAACATATAAACGTTTTGGAAATGGATAATGAATAATTAAATGACACGTTTTGACGAAAGCCTAAGATATTTACAAATGGTTTTAACGTAGTTAAGTTTTCCAAAGCACTATCATGTGAAGTCGCCAGATTCGGCCATAACGTCTAGGCCGGGTTTAGGGTGTTACAAAGAATAATAATAATAATAATAATAATAATAATAATAATAATAATAATAATAATAATAATAATAATAATAAATGAAAGAAAGGATAGAGAATGAATATAAATGATAAGCTAGGTAAATATGGGTAGAAAGGAACTATAGAATTATAGAGATGATTTTAGGAAAACTAAATGAAGAGAAGACTTCTGGTTAAGTGGAAAGGAAAGAAATAAGAGACCAATTGAGTAAAAAGGAAATATAAGATTATAAGAATAACTCCAAAGGTAATCTACTAAAGCTTTTTGAGTTTTATGGAAAGAATTTTGTTGTTTATAGTGATTCTCCTTGAGCGGTCTTAGTTGTGTTTTGGTGTAAGATGGGAAGTGATTGCTTATGCATCTCGTCAGCAAAAAATGCATGAACGCAATTATTTGACACACGATTTAGAACTAGCTATTGTGATTTTTGCTCTAAAGATTTGGATACACTATATGTATAGTGAAAAGTGTTATATTTATACCGATCATAAGGGTCTCAAATATCTTCTATCTCAAAAGGAGTTGAGTTTAAGACAATGTCGTTGGATAGAGCTTTTGAAAAATTTTGATTGTGTCATTGATTTTGAATCAGGTTGGGAATGTTATTTACTGTTGGCTGAATTTGTATATAATAATAGTTTCCAATCAAATATTCAGATGGCTCCATATGGAGCTTTATATGGTCGGAGATGTCGATCACCTATTTGTTGGATAGAATTGAATGAAAGAAAAATGATTGGGCTAGAGTTGATTCAAGAAACAGAGGATATTGTTAAGAAGATTCGAGATAGATTGAAGGCAATTTTCGACAAATAGAAATTATATGCAGATTTGAAACGTTGGGATATTGAGTATTCTGTTGGTGATAAGGTCTTTCTTAAAGTTTCACCTTGGAAGAAAATTTTGAGATTTAGTTGAAAAGGAAAATTGAGTCCTCATTTTATTGGGCTGTATGAGATTGTGGAAAAAGTCAAGCCAGTTGCTTATCGTTTAGCATTACCTCTGGAATTACAGAAAATTCATGATGTATTTCATGTATCAATGCTCCGAATGTACCGACTAGACCCCTCTCATGTTATTTCGACAGACGATATTAAAATCTGACCCGATTTGTCATATAAAGAAGAACCAGTTGAGATATTAGCTCGAGAGGTAAAAGGATTGCGTAATAAATGAGTATCGTTAGTAAAAGTACTATGGCGAAGTCATAGCATAGAGGAAGCAACTTGGGAACCGGAAGAAACAATGAGATCGCAATACCCCCACCTCCTTTCAGGTAAATTTCGAGGACGAAATTTATTAAGGGGGAGAAATGTAACGACCCGATAGTCACGGGTATCGGAAAGTGTATTTTCGAGTCTTCGTTTTTGAAAAACGAATTTGTAAATATTTATTAAAAATATTTACGACAATTAGTAGTGTATTTAATTAGGTTTTGGTTAGGTGAATTTGTTTAAATTAAGGTTAATTAAGTATAAGGATTAAATTGAATAAAGTGTGAAAGCTTAATAATAGAATAGAGAAAAGTAAAGGGACTAATTAAGCAAATAAACTATAAAATTTACAATTGTATGGTAATAGTAAATTACATGTGTAACAATATTATACATATACTTGTAATAATTATATATACTTACTTATTATTTAAGAAAATATAATTATATTATATTATATTATATTATATATTATATTATATTATATTAAACCAAATTATGACAATATATGGTAATGGTGAAATAAATGTGTAAAAATAATAATCATATGTATATAATAACACATGTATTTCTTATTGTTTAAGTAATATATATATTATAATACAATAATAATAAAAACAAAACATAAAACAAAAAGAAAAAGAAAGAACATAATTGGGGAACAAAACAGGGGAAAGAAAGAAGAAAAAGAAATAAAGAAGTAGAAAGGAGAAAATTTAAGGTTTTAAGGTTTAAACTCAAAGTGGTAAGTCAATTTAGTCAATTTTCTTAAAATTTTTATGTTTTTAGAATCCTAGAACAAAATACTACTTGATTTATATTGAAATTTTAGAAGTTGTTCATGTTTAATAAATTGAAGTGTTAGGGGTTAAATTTAAATTGATAGAATTTCAAGTTAGAAGTGAAAAAGGGATTGAATTGTAAAATAAGTCATAAGTTTTGAGTAATAGGGACTAAATTGAGAGAATTTCAAAATTAGGGTTTATGGTGAAATTTGAAGGTTGAAATTAGTCTAAAGTGGGAGTTGAATGAAAATATGAAATTAGTTTTAAATAAAATAAAGTTAGTTTTGATTAAGGATTAAATTGAAATGTGAGCAAAAGTTGAATGAAAATTTAAATATTCAATGTGAAATTATGTGCATTAATGATTTTAAATTGTTTTAATTTCCATAGCTAACGTTGTTGTGGAGACCTCAGCTAAGAAAGGAAAAGACAAGATTAACGAGGAGTAGCTCGAGAATTACGGTTTGTATTTCTATAATCCGAATTTAGAAATCTTTATTTGTTGTATTTTAAATTAATGTGTATGGTAAGTAATTAAGGTGAGTGTTGTTTATTATTATCTTGATATTTAATTGAGATTATATGAATTTGTGATTGATGAAATTATTGATTGGTATTGAAATGTGAATTTTGTGACAATGGAATACTGAATATTGGATGTGTCTGAGAAGTGAATCAGAAACTCTATTAACTATATCGGGCTGAGTCGGATATATTTGGCATACCATAGGATTGGAAGAGTTCAGGGATACTTCGACCACGAGTCGATGAGACACTAGGTGTCAAATTATTACTTTGGATAAATTCGATGAGGTACTAGGTACCAACTTACTTCGGCATGGCCGATGAGACACTGGGTGTCAATCTATTACTTCAAATTATCCGATGAGGCACTAGGTGCCAAACTAGTGTGTTTTGGTTGGATCCGTGTATCCGACCAAGTTCGAGTCTTGTTAATAGGGGTAAATGAATAATAAACTCTTGCAATTGATATTGAAATGAAATGATATAAGAAATGGAAGTGATATAGTGAATTGAAAATAGAATGTGAAATATGTTGACAATACATGGAATATATGAGTTATATACTCATGAATTGAGTATGGTATGTAATGATGTATACATGAATTGAGTACTGCATGACTAATGCCATTGTACGATTAAATATGGTTGATATGTGAATAATCATTTATATAGCAATTGTGTGAATTAGGATATTTTTTTAATAAATGAAAAATGATAGTTATGATATGATACTAGACATTAATATGTCCTTATAAATTTAATTGTGCCTATTATTATATTATATTATATTATTTTTTTAAATATTCGGATTATAGAAATACCACTGAGTTTTTACTCAACGTACGGTTTGTTTTCCGTGCGCAGATTAGGTACAGTGGTTTTGAAGAGTTGTAATCGAGGTTGTGAGCATTCATATCATCACATCTCTAAGTGCTAAGAGGGTATGTTTCAATATTTTGAATAGAATAGTATGTACTTAGGAAGATCAAGTATGTTCCAAGTAGTAGGGACTAAAATATAAATTATAAAAATTCATTATTTTTTTAATGTTCACATATATTAATGATTAGCCAAAATCGCTTAGGCATCAAATGTAATATTCCTATATCAGGTTCCTTGGGTCAAACCGGGTATAGGGGTGTTACAAACATGGTCGTGTAACTCTATTCTACATAGCCCTAGCCTATCACACGGCCTGTCCACAAGGTCATGTGACCCTATTTTATAATTTTTCCCTAGTTATTTAAAAGTTTGTAATTTAGTCCTTATTTGTACTTAGGTCAACTTAAGAGCTTTCGTAAGCTCGATTAAGACTTGGATTTGTTTGTAATTCATCATAACAATAAATCATGACTTGTATTTGTTAAATTATTGAATGTTATTGATGCAAAATGTATATGATTGATTTTTTAACTATTGTAGCATCCAGTAGTTCGGGTCAGGCGACAAGACTAGGTTAGGGGATGTTACATTTAGTGGTATCAAAGTTACGATTTAGTCAATTATCACATTGAATGTAGCACGTATCGAGTCTAGAAATACATGTCATCTTATAACCTGTGATAGTGTGATGTCTCCTGATCCATTTTGATTATGTTTTCCTTTGCTGGCATCTATTACATCTTTGTACGAATTTGTAGGTGTCTATGTTCATGGTTGACCAAAAAAATCCTGATTGTAGCATCCTTGCAAAATATTGTATATCTCTTCCTCCACTACACACCTTCAGGCCAATTGATCTGCACATTGCCGAAACACATACGGATCTTTCCAAATGTAATTTTTTGATTCGTGAACTATCCTCTTCTTCTGTTGCCAAGATATCTGTGGTGGAAAGACACATCTTGTAATATACTTGACATAATCTTCATACTAGGATGTTATGTGTTTCCAAGACCTTGTCTGATGGATGTCTACCCTAAACAATTACTTATATGTGAAAGTCTCTTTAATTTCTTCTGTAGTTTCTGCTTTTAAGTTATTCTCGATTCTAGATAAATGATCTACAATTTGATTCTTAGTCTCTTTTCGGTCCATTATCCATAAATCAAATTCCTGAAGTAGTAACACCCATCTCATCAACCTGGTATTTATCTCTTTTTCTTCATGACGTATTTTACGGCAGAATGATCAGTATAAACATATACTTTATATGCTATTAAAATAAGTCGAAATTTTTCGCAAGCAAACACCACCTCCAGCATTTCTTTTTTAGTTGTAGTGTAATTGAATTGTGCTAGATTGAGTGTTTTGCTTGCATAATGAATAGCCTCAAATATTTTATTCTTCTTTTGTCTTAAAATTGTGCCTACTACGTAGTAGCTAGCATCGTACGTAACAATAAAAGTTGCTAACCAATTCGGGGTAATGATTATTGGTGTATATATGAGTTTCTTTTTTATTACCTCAAAGGCTTCAACTCAGTTATGGTCAAATATGAAAGCTACCTCCTTTTTAAGAATTTGAATCAATGGTTTAAAGATGTGAGCAAAATCTTTTATAAATCTCCAGTAGAATCCAGTGTGGCTTATGTAACACCCCTAACCCGAATCTGTTGCCGAAACAGGGTTATGGAACATTACCAAAATTTACAAATCAAATAACAGATATTCCACATCGTACAATATTCATATTAGAAATCAATCATAAAGTCCCTTATATGAACCCTCGAGGTCCAAAGCATGCACTTGAAATGAGTCGGGACTAAACCGGGTACTCAGAGAATTTTTCGTGAAATCTCAAAATTTTTCCTAGGTGCAGGGATCACACGCCCCTGTGGTCAGGCCGTGTAGTTCACATGGCCAAGGGACACGCCCGTGTCTTAGGCTGTGTAACTCTCTAACTTGGGTCATACGGCCAAGCCACATGCCCGTGTGCTAGGCCGTGTGTAAATACCTGGGCATTCTGTTTTGAATTTTGAAAGATACATGGGACACATGGCCAGATCACACGCTCATGTGCTAAACCATGTGTCACACACGGCTGAGACACACGCTAGTGTGGACAAAAATAGGCTATTTTCCAAGCCACATTCATCACCCATCTTGTCTTTCACCTACACCAACACTTAAACACATTCACAAACCATATTAAAGCATTCAAAACAAGTTCAAATCATGTCTTAAACATGATATAATATCACATACAACCAATGTACCCTTAGGTACCTCAGATGACAAATTATTATCATGTTAATCTATCATTCATACTTATCTAGTTACCAAATGCATATATGCATGATTACGTTCATTCTTCAAACATGATAGATCCACTTATAAACATATCAAAATAGGTTAAACACAAGCCATTCCAATGGCTAGTTTCATTCAAAACATTTACATGTCATTATTGGCTAAATAACCTATACATGCCATTATAACTATAATTGATTTACCATATATATACCAAAATGGGCTGACAGATAGTGTGAGTGATCTTCGCTAAGCTTCCAATCCAACGAGCTTCCGAATTACTATAGAACAAGGGAAAATAAAACAGAGTAAGCATGTAATGCTTAGTAAGTTCGTATAACATGGTAATTAACTTACCACTCAATCAAATTCAAGATAAACATGCAAGGTACATTTAATCAATTTGATCACGAGCCCTAACACATATCCTCATCACCCTTGTTAGTCATATATTTCATATAAATATCAAGAAACATGTATGGGCTCAACAATAATTAGATTTCCATGTACATATACTTTCCACATCATGTATTCATATAACATATACAAATCATATCCTTGTATTTCAAGTACATTTTCATAATAATTCGTCTCGAGTTCAAATTATTTCATGTCAGAACTTTACCCATTAAATCAGTTGAAATATCAATGTCACACGGGTAGTATACTCAAGGGGTACAAATCTATAATCATTGTTGACCATATTCATCAAATAAATTCCATGTTCATATATCATCATCTCATATTTCCATATATCATGTATCATCATTTTCATGTATTTCAGACAAATACGTGTGATAATTTATTTCATATTCATATTTTCTCATGTCAAAATTTTTCCCATTGAATCATTGAAAACATCGATGGATACACAGGTAGTACACTCGAAGTGTACAAATCAGAAATCTGTCAATTCATATTTAGGGTACCCATTAGGACACATAATCAGGAAGCACTCTTTCGAGCCATATAATAGGAAGCTCACAAAAAGCCATTAATCGGGAAGCTCACAAAGAGCCTATCAGGAAGCTTTTTCGGGCTATATAACAGAAAGCTTATAAGAGCCATAATCAGGAATTTCACAAAGAACTTTTAATCAGGAAGCTCATGAAGAGCCTTTAAACGGGAAGCTTACGAAGAGCCATTAATCAGGAGCTCCAGATAGCCATATACCGGGAAGTTCAAGCAAGCCATATCAGGACGCTCACAAAGAGCTACGTTTGTGTTCGCAGTATATGCAGGATCACAACCGATCATATAATAGGACGCCCAAAAAGAGCTGCGGTAGTCCGCAACACATGCACGATCACTACCAATCAGGATACTCACAGGAACCATATAACGGGAAGCTCGAGAGGGCTTATAACGGGATGCTCGTAAGAGCTATGGTGTGTCTGCAACATATGCAGGGCCACAACCAATACGGGAAATCCTGTATCCATCGAATTTCATTTATTCAAACGGGACTTAGCACTTATTAGACATTATCAGATATGTGATTTAATGTTTATACATGGAAACCATACATTTCACAATCATAACATTCAATTTAAACATATAAATATACATTTTAGTTACACGAACTTACCTGAATAAATGTTCGTGTACGTAAAATCTACTAATTCGACACTTTCTCTTTTCCTTGTTCTAACTCTGAATTTGGTCTATCCGGATCTATCTGAATGAATTTAACATCAATTTATGTTCATTTCAATTCAACATACATCTTAGGAAAAAATACCATTTTGCCCTTAAACTTTTAATTATGACGATTTTGTCCCTAGGCTCGTAAAATGAAATTCTTGCAATTTAATCCTTATTCCAAGCCTAGCCGATTTTTACATGTAAAATTTACAGCCCATGTATTTCATAAGATTCAAAATTTTTCCATGAATTTTACATCTTTTCAATTTAGTCCCTAAATCATAATTTCATCAAAATTCCTTTTACAAAAGTTGTTTATCTATCAACAACCTTTCATTTTCTACCATAAAAATTCATAATTCATCCATACTAATCCAAGGTAAAACCCTAGTACTTTGATAACTTCACAAATTAGTCCCCGAGATAGCTAAATTAAGCTATTACGATATCAAAAACATGAAAATTACTAAAAACGAGACTTAAATACTTACCTAATTAAGCCAAAATAGCTTGCTTGTGCTCACATTCTCTTAGCTAGGGTTTCCATGTTTTATTTGGGAAAGTTGATGATAAATTGATGATATTTTCATTTTTTTTTATCATTTATCATCTTTTAAAATTTCACTTTCCAATTTCATCCTTTTTTTTTAATTAATTTTCCATGGATGAATCGTCATACTTAACCACTAAGCATTTTTAATGGTTTATTTTCCATATGAGGGCCTCAAATTTTGAATTCTATAGCTATTTAATCCCTTTAGCTATTAGAACTCAACTTTTGCGCTTTCTGTAATTTGGTCCTTTATCAAATTAAACATGTAATTGGTAAAATTTCTTTACAAAATTTTCACACAACATTATTATCATACTATATATCATAAAATAATATTAAAATAAATTTCCCTTCCAGAATCAAATTTGTGTTCCCGAAACCACTATTCTGATTTTACCAAAAACGAGCTGTTACAGCTTAAGAAATTTTGAACACCCCGAACGTTCATTGGATTGGGAAGGGTTTTTATAACCTCATATTTGGCTTTGTCGACTTTCATACCTCTCCTTGAGATTTGATGTCCCAATATCAATCATTCTTTCACTAGAAGTGACATTTTTTTTCCAATTAAGCACTAGATTGTTTCCCACCTTTTCAAGGTTACCCAAGCATTCTTGAAAAGAGTCTCTATAGACAGAAAAGTCATCCATGAATACGTCCAAGCCCTCCTCTAACATATCAGCGAAGATAGCTACCATGCATCCCATAAAGTTTTCCGGAGCATTGCATAAGCCAAATGGTATTCTTTTAAAGGCATAAATGCCAAAAGTGTAACGCCCCAAAATATAGGGTCTCTAATTTTTCATGTTCTGACCAAATTGCTTGTTTGGCTAATTGTTTTGGGCGTATTTGGGGGTTTTTAGGAAGCCTAGGTTTGAGTTTGAGCCTTGGAAAATTTTTAATTTTTGCCCTTAAATGAAATTAGCTGTTAACAGTTAGGACTTATGTTTAAATATGTGTGTTTCTATGTCACAAATGAGCTTGTGGCTTGATAGCTGTGGCGTCACTAAGGTGGCAAGGGAATTGGGGTTCGAATCCCATGGCATGCAAATAGGGGGCTTTTATTTTATGATTTGGTGGTGCGAGAGGTAGAGTTTGAATCAAACTCTATAGAGGAGGTTGGAGACCTAGTCAACAAATTCGAATGGGAGGCTGGGAGCATTTCAAGGAGGATTTGGTGGAGAGTTTGAGGCAGTTGGATTGTGAAGGGAGTCTTGGCCGGTTGGGAGAGCATGAGTAAAGGGAAAATTCGGCCAAGGGTGGGGCATTTGGTGCATTTTCAGCTTTGTGAGAATGTAGAGGTGCCAAATTTTCTCTGGTATTTTTGGGTGTTGCTTTCGTATCTTGGCACATTTTTTACCATTTGGGTCTTTTTCTTTTCTTCTCTGTTCTCAACTGCTGCCCACTTTTTGCCGGAACATAATTATCGAGTGCCTAGTTCTGATCAATCTTTTGAAGACTTTCTCTCATCTCTTTTCTAATCACTTCTTCCATAGCCGACCCTCTTTTACTTCCATCTTTTCTTTTTTTCAAACTTCGTTTTCCTCTTCCCTATTAGGCTGAATCTTTATACCCCCTCCCTCTCAAATCTCTTTGTTCTCCGTGGTTAGGGCCGAACCTTCTTGACTGACTACTGCCAGAATACGTTGATTATCGATATTGGTAAGAGGTTGCTACAACCACGTTGTGATTTCGTTTTAGCAAAGATTTCTTTTGACTCTATTAACAAGCTTCGGCTTTCCCTTTTTATTTTTCTACTAGGGGCCAAATGTTTGATTGTTTCTAACAACTTTTATGATACCAAATCATGTTAGGAGGGGGAGATCGCCCTTGATTAGCAGGGAGGTGCTAGTATCTGTTAGTCCTAGCAAGGTGAGTGATTGTGGTTTAAGTTAATAACGGTGGTGGATTAAGAGTATCCGTTAACCTTATTGGTGTAAACCTGATTACGATGTTGGTGGATTGTAGGGTACGGAGAGCGGGGATCTTACCTAGCTTCGCGAACAGGTGTGTAATCGTACAACCAATGTTGTTTCTGTAAAAACGATGGATGAAGGTGTGTATTCACACCCCTGCGTAATTGTGAATCGGCTAAAGTCGAAAACCCGAAACTTCGGCATCTGAGGGCTCGTGAGCGTACGAACGCTTGTAGGGAAAAATCGAGCCACAATCATTGGCGATAGACTATAGAGGCTGCCACGAACGTGATCGTGGGCTTAGGCCGAAACAGGCCTCGTTGGGCCGAGATGGGCCATATGGGCCCAATGGGCTCACGGGCCCCACCTGGATAAAATTCACGATCGTGACAAATAATGGATTGGGCTACGAACTTCGCATAGCCGTGACTGAAACTGGGCTAAATGGGCCACACAAGCGTGTGGGCCTACTTGGACCGAATAGTGGGCTTTAGGCCCATTGACACTGTCTTGGCTATATAGGTTATCTGAGTCGTTCGAGATGACTGCAGACCCTCTGAAGGATCGTCATCAGTGCCAAGACCCCTAATGAGTAATTTGACTAGAAATACCCTCAAAGGGTAAAAATTATCGAAATACCCCCGATTTGCAAAATTACCAAAATACCCTCGGTTTGCAAAATTATTGAAATACCCCTGATTTATAAAATTACCGAAATCCTCAGTTTGCAAAATTACCGAAATACCCCCAATTTGTAAAATTATCGAAATACCCCTAATTTACAAAATTACCGAAATACCCCCAATTTGTAAAATTACCAAAATACCCCCGATTTGTAAAATTATTGAAATACCCCCAGTTTGCAAAATTACCGAAATACCCATGTAGGGGAGAATTACTGAAATACCCCTGTAGGGTAGAATTACCGAAATACCCCTGAAGGGTAGGATTACTGAAATACCCCTAAAGGGTAGGATTACCGAAATACCCTTAAAGGGTAAAATGACTGCTTTGCCCCTGTGGGTAAATGATTGTTTTATGCTATGCTCTGACTTACCTGAGCTATGATTTGTTTGTCTTTCTAGAGTATGCCATGTGATTTATATATATGTGCTTTGCATACATGGCATACTGCATGGGATTGGGATTTTGTAATTGGAGGAAGTGATTTGATTGTTAGGGTCGCACGGGTTGCCCGAGACGACTGTGGACCCACCGATTTGATTGTTAGGGTCGCACAGGTCACCCGAGACGACTGTGGACCCACTGATTTGATTGTTAGAGTCGCATGGGTCACCCGAGACGACTGTGGACCTACCGATAGCTTTAAGCCGCTTATATTCTGGCAGCTCTGCTGTGATATCGGTTAGTGCCGCAATCAGTGTTAATATTGGTGTGTTGGCTGGGTGGGTCGATTTTATCCCCACATGGTGTGTTGGTACATTCGTACACTATTGCATTTTTGTTTATGAGATCCAATACTGATATGGGCTAGGCCCAAACGATTCTATTATGGGCCGAGACCCAAACGATTTTGCAATGGGCTTAGGCCCATTGAAACTGTACTGTGAATTAATAGGGCTCAGGCCTAGACTGCTTCTGAATTCTATTTATCTGACTGACTGTTTTTATATTAGGGGATTACACACTGAGTTTTCGTAAACTCACCCCATTTTTTTAACTGTGCAGGTATCCCTAGCCTTAGACGGATCGGAGCTGTGAGGGACTCGGAGATGGCCACACAACTGCTTTTGTTTTTCCATTAAGTTATTCGTAAGTACTTTATTTTGGTTTGGTTTGTAATAAGGCCTCTTAAAGTTTTCGAATTTTAAATTTTAGGTTTAGTTTTATTTTAAATTTATATCTATAAGAAGTAAATCGCGGTTTTTCCAAAATGGTTACTGTTTTCAAAACGCTACATTACAACTACTATTTTAGGTTATCACATTTCCGCAACGTTTTTAAAAAAAACTTTCGCAGTTGAAGGAGATTTTGAAGGAAATCAATAACGTTTTAAAAGTGAAGAATCTTTTTCAAAGAACCCCGTTTTGAAAATAAATGAACGCAAGCTGAGGCTTTACACAAGTTTTAAATGCCAAAACGTTTTTAAATATTAAGAAGGGTTTTCAACAAAAACATGGTTTTCAAAAAACACTTCAATGTGACACGCTAGATTCGGGCCTAACTTCTAGGACATGTGAAAGTAGTTTTCCCTTGGTTATCTGGGTGTATTGGAGTTTGATGGTACCCTGATTACCCATCAGGAAAACAATAGCAGTCTTCTCCTGCTAATCTATCAAGCATTTGGTCAATAAAGGGCAGTGAAAAATGGTCTTTTTTTGTTGCATCATTCAATTTTCGATAATCAATACATACTCTCCAACTAGTAACTGTTCTTGTCAGAATTAACTCATTTTTATCATTCTCGACTACTGTTAGACCTCCCTTTTTTGGAACACATTGTGTAGGGATAACCCATTCACTATTAGAAATAGCGTAAGCAATACCTATGTCTAGCCATTTAAGCAATTCCTTCTTTACCACCTTTTTCATAGTTGGATTAAGTCTACGTTGAGCATCAACTACAGGCTTTCTTTCTTCTTCTAATTTGATCTTATGTTGATAGAATTTAGGATTAATTCCTATGGCTTTTTTTTTTTTTTGCATTTTCAGAACACTCAATAAATCCTCCTCTAGATTCACATTTAAGCCCACAACAATAATCACCAGTAGAGTATTTTGTTCCCCTAGATATCCATTAGGTAGTGACTTCAATTCTAACTCAAGAGGTGTGATAATAGATGGCACCATTTTTGTTGAGTTCGGGATAATTTGTTCTGACTATCCCTTACTCTGTTTCCAACAATCAAGTTGGGATACTATGTGATCATTCTCTTATTTAGCACCATCCTACTCTTCTTCTGCTTCGTTATCTTTTAATTCTTTTGCAATTAGCACCAATTGATTACTTTTTTTTTTCTTTGTTTCCAACTTATTCCAGATTTCCACTTCACGACATTCCTCCTAGGTAGATTCATTAGCACTAAACTTCTCCAATATTTCCATTACTTTATTCCGCGTTTTTGTCCAAATACTTCCAGTTAAAGTATCAAATTTTCGTCTATTCTGACATCTAAGCCATAGTAAAAATGCTGAATCTAAACTACGAAGTGTATACCCCCGCCTAATATGGATCAGAGGATTATCTTAAACCTCTTCCATTCTTGCCCTAATGTTTAATTTATACTTTTCTTGAAATAAAATAATTGTGTGTAAATACTCAATACCTTAGTCATAGGCAATACTCAGCAAAGAAATAGCTGCATAAACTCAATCCAAGTATTAATGGTGTCTGGGCGAAGTGCATCTAACCACATTTTTGTCTTCCCATCCAATGGAAATGCAATTAGTAATAACTTAATAGTATCTGGTGGAACACTTGCATAAGTGACGGTACTGCATATATGATCAAATCTTCGCACGAATGCTATGGGGTCCTTAGTTTTATGATTGGTGAATATGACATTATTAGAAATCCATGTTAGTAAAGAAGTGTTCAATTTAAAATGTGAACTATGAATGACGAGACATGTAATGCTACACCTTAGCCAATCCACATCAAAGAATGTCCCCAAGATCTGCAAAAAAATTTTAGTAACTATTTTTTGCTAAACGAATCGTATCTTTAACCTTAAAAAATTCCAATTTATTCTAATTAAGTGAAAAAGAATTAAAATTGAACTAGTGGTGTTGCCTCCCCGAAAACGGCGCCAACAA
Source organism: Gossypium australe (assembly GCA_005393395.2). Lineage (NCBI taxonomy): Eukaryota > Viridiplantae > Streptophyta > Magnoliopsida > Malvales > Malvaceae > Gossypium > Gossypium australe. Next base: position 34,604,509 of record CM016617.1, read on the forward strand.
CTTGACCACATTTCGACGTATTACATCTAGAGTGTGAATACTTTAGCAAAAGATATATATAAATGTGGCGGTATCTGCAAGTATACGGGCTAGTTTGTAATATAGTTGCAACGAAGTAGGTGAGTACTTTGAGGATCAAACCCAAAAGAGGGTAGTACTAGATTAATTTCAATCTAAACACCAAAAGTGTAATAGCCCGTTTTTAGTCAAATCGGAACAATGGTTTTGGGACCACAAATACAAAGTCAAAATAATTATTTTATTATTATTTTAATGTCTACAGCATGATAATATGTTTGTGTGAAAATTTCGTTAAGAAATTTTATCGTTTGATTGGTCAATTTGATAAAAAGGACTAAATTGCGTAAAGTGCAAAAGTGATGTTCTAATAGTTAAAGGTGTTAAATAGCTATGGAATATTAAAGAGGAGGTCCTTATGTTGTAATTAGCCCATTTCAATTGTGAATGGACAATTATGGGCATATATTAAGTGATTTTAATGTTTTAAAATAAGGTTAATTTTGTAATTTAGTAAAATAAGTTAAATTAAATAAAACAAAAACAAAACTTGGTTTATTCATATTCTCCACCATCGAAATTAGAAGAAACAAATGTTCATGAAGGCTTGCTAGGGTTCGGTCACTTTGATGCTCAATTGTAAGTCCGTTTTTGTCCCGTTTTTAATGATTTCTATGTTTTTGAGATCGTTGCAGCTTAGTCGAGCTAGCCCAGGGGCTATTTTGCAAAACTGTTAAATATTTTGAATGTTTTCATTGATGAATACATGATTATTTTGATGTTTAATGATAGATTTTGAATGTTTGATGATAGTTATACAAGTTTTGTTAAGTGATTTTTATTCAAAATGTAAATTAGGGATTAAATTGTGAAATGTGGAAACTTTGAGGTTAAAATGTGAAATAAATGAAAAAATATGGGCTACTAGGGACCTATTTTTAATTTGGCTAGCATGGGTTGTGGTTAAATAGCATGAATTTGTGTTTTTATGAAATAAGGACTAAATTGTAAAAGATGTGAAACATTAGGGGCAAATGTGTAAAAGTGCTTTAAAATGTGATTTGGACTAAATTGAATAGAGAGATAATTAAATAAGTTAATTTTTATCATATATAGATCAAGAAAAGCGAACCTTAGATTTAGATTGAGGGAAAAACAAAGTTCTCGACTAATCGACCTCGTTCGTCATTTTTACGTCCGAGGTAAGTTCGTATGTAATAAGTTTCATTATAAATGTATTTTAAATGCTTTGATATTGCATAAATTATGAAAACAAGTCTTTGGACATGTTCGACAATGATTCAATGATGATTCGGCATTAGAAATCCCGGTTGAACCTTAAGAATAGATTTGGATACTAGTGACATGTCATGGGGCATTAGAAATCCTGTACGTCCTACCGATGACTGAGTATACCGGCATGTGTTGCAGTTACTTGACAGCTTGTGTGAACAGCACCATGTAGCTACGTCTTAACCACAGCTTGCGTGAGCAGGCCTGTTGATAGCTCGAGAGTAAGCATATATGTGATATGTGATTGAGATAGCTTTGGCTATATATGTGGCACTTCAGGTGAGAGTTTCCCATGTATCTGATAGCATTCTGAATGGTTCAATGGGTAAATGAAAGACGTGATTGTGTATGAGATTGATATGAGATGGTACAGGTATGTACATGAACCGTATAAGCTTAAATCGAAGAAGTTGTGAAGTTCATATATAAGATTATGTTTGAAAATGTGAAAGGTTTGTTAGTTAAATGAATTACATGTTGATATGTTCAAATTCATGAATTGTATATTCATGTTCAAATTCATGAATTGTATATTCATGTTCAAATTCATGAATTGTATATTCATGTAAAGATTGAGTTTATTTCATACGAGCTTACTTTGTTTATTTTTCCATGTTTTTAGTGACTTCAAAGCTAGCTCAGATTCAGGGATCATCGGAGAATTCGTCACACTATCCTACTATCACTTGGTACTTTTGAACTTTGGTATTTTGGTATATGGCATGTATAGGACTATGGTCATTTTGGTTATGTGTTGATAATGATTTTAGCCATATAAATTGGCTTGTAAATGTATATGTTTTGGCTTGTATATATAGCCATGAGAGTTGGCTTAATTTGGTTGTTTTGGATGTATATGTATATATGTGAAAATGGCCTATGATGTGGTTCATAATTGCTTGCAAATGGTTTGTGGTAGTTTAGCATTTAAGGTAGCTAATGGTTGGAAATGGTTATTGTATGTTTGTGATTTTAGGCAAGGTAAAATGTTTGGTTGAAATAATGCATATAGATGTTTTGGGAATGTGGAATTGTTATGTTTTGAATTGGCAATACATGGTAATGTGAACTTGTAAATTGTTGGTATTGAAATAATGAATTGAGTTTGGTTGGAGTTGTTGTTAAATGCCTATTGATACTATGTATTGGTGCCTTTGAGTTTGATGTAGGTGAGCACAAGTTTGGTACGACCTAGCACACGGCCTGACACACGAGCGTGTATGGCCAATTGTAGGGCACACGGGCTAGCCACACGGGCGTGTGTGTTGGCCGTGTGACCAAGCCAAAGAGTTACACAGGGTCGGACACGGGCTGAGACACGGCCATGTGCTCCCATTTCGAATGTCCACATGGCCTGTGATAAGGACGTGTCTGTTGTCTATGTGAGACACACGGCCGGGCCAAACAGGTGTGTGTCCCCTGTTTTTGAGAAAATTTTCAAAATGTTCAAAAAGTTTCTAAAGTTATCGGTTTAGTCCTAAACCACTCCTAATGCATGTTTAGGGCCTCGTAGGCTCGTATTAGGCACAAAATGATTGGTTGTGAATGGATTGTACTTGATTTGATTAATTTGTATGAGAAATGTATGTTTTAATGTGTGATAAGTCTTTTAATACTCCGTAACCCTATTCCAGCATAGAATACGGGTGAGGAGTGTTACAAAAAGATCTAGTTAGTACTTGAAATAAGTTATATTATGAAAATATAAATAATAGGGATTTTTATGCTTTTATAATAATTAATATAATAATAAGCAAAGCAGATAAAATCAAGAATTTGAAAAGTAAAATTAATCAGATCTGATTACGGGTGATTAGCTTGCTTCGATAATTTTAATCAACTATCACCTTGGGCTCCTCGTCAATCAATTAGTCAATACCCTAGGAAAATCTTTCAATACGTTCACTAGAATAATGAGTCAGCAGTGACTACTTATCTTTTGACCTCACAGTCCAAACCGGCTCGGGGTTAAGGTGTTTACGGATAGGCCATACCAATTTTCGGTTAATCCCCACCTTGGTAACTTCCTAGGTTTTCAAGCCTAGGGTTTAGGCTCTCTCTTTCCCAAATAGTTGGCCCGTTGAGTAACCCTACAAAACAGTCAATCCATCATAGCTCCACTCGCTAATCCCCATTAGAGGGGTTATCTTCATGCTTTTCATAAACAATATAAAATTGAATAAAATGTAAACATGATAAATGAATCGAAAGTATAAATTTTAGGAAAAAAAGCTTTATTTGTATTAAGAATAAGAGTGAATCCACAAAGTCTGATCGCATCCACAAACCAAATTTCTAGAGAAAAAATAAAGAACAAACTGAAAGAAAATCTAAAGCCTAAGAAAAGAGAAAAACTAAACTAAAATTGAAAGAGAGATTCTAAGCTATGTAATTGGTGTCCATAACATGTGCCAAATGAGCCTATTTATAGATTTGAGGTGGTTGTTGTCCTTAACCCTAGGTTAACTAACGTTCCCGAGCTTTAAGTTGGATTGTGCAAACCAAAACGTTCCCTTCCTCATATTAATTCCTATCCAAAGTCAATGTTGCGACACAACAGGACCTATGTTGTGTAACGCCCTAAATTTGGGCCTAATAGGATTGGGCCTTGTGCATGGGAGCCGCTAGGATACTGCACATAAAAGTTTATGTGTGCAAGAAAAATCACAAATTGGTTGTTGCTTTAATGGTTAAGTGATTAGAAGTGTTTGGGAGTGTTGGAGAATTCCTGGGTTCAAACCTAGGCTTTAGCAAAAATTTATGTTTTCTCTTAAAGGAGCTTTGATGTTAGTGGGTAGGCTTTAAGAATATTTTTGGATGAATTTATATCACAAGGAGTAATGTGGTCTAGTGGTTGAGGTGTCATGGTGTGGCAAGGGATCTTGAGTTCGAAAAGCATAGGATGCAAAGGGGATTTCATTTTATTTCCATGAGGCGAGAGAGGTAAAGTTGGATTAAAACTCTCTTGAGATGGTTGCTGACTTGGTCTTAGATGAATTTGTTGGAGAGTTTGAATTGGTCTTGTGAGTTGGTTGTAGAGGATATCAAGGAGGGATAAGGGGAGAGGATCATAGAGATTTTCAAGAAGTTTGAGATTGGGGGAAGTTGTAGCCAAATTGGGGAACTGGTTGGTACAAAATTCGGCTAAGGGGTTTGGGGATGTGCATTTTCGGCATTTGTTTTTTGAATAGGTGCTGAATTGGTATTTTTGTTCTACTCTTTCTTTTTGCAAGTATAGCCGATTTGGAGTGTGACTATTTGGGCAGTCTATTTACTTCTCTGTTTCTTTCGAATGCCTTTCTCTTCTCTTTTTGTTTTCGGCATTACTCTTGTGGTATTTGGCCAAGCCTGTGTTCTTCGTCTCTCACAACCATAGTCAACTACATTAGCCCTTCTCTCCCTCTTCAACTACTTTTCTTCTATTTCTTTTGGTCTCTTTCCTAGCCGAACCCCCTCTTCATCTCGTTGCCCATCCCTTTTCTATTTTCTTTTGATACACTCACATTTTGTTAAGCCGAATACTCTTCTCTGATCGTTTCTCTCTGACTCAACGCATTACCCAACACTTGTGTGTTACTCCTTTAGTTTGGAACCAATTCTGCGGGTTGGTTGTGGACGGGGGGTCTGAAAATTGTTTGAAAGTTAGGAAAACAGGTGTTTGATTGTTGGTAAGGTCACAGTAGTTGATTTAGTTTTCTGTCAGTCTCTTTTTGTTATGTTTTGGATAAATAATCGTTATCATGTTTTAATCTAGGTGCGAGGATATTTGGGGTGCGGTTCGTTTCACGAGCAGGTGTGTAACTGTTTTCCATAAATGCTAATCGGCTTAAAAGCCCAAAGGGTGTGTAACAGTACCCTGTATTCGATAGTTGGCAAGAAAGCCGATAGAGTGTGTGTAACCACACTCCTTCTAATCGTAGATCGACAAAATGCCAAAAAGCCGAAATACCGGCGAATGATGACACATGAGCGTGCGATCACACGTGTGGTGGACTAAGCCTACGAATATGGGCGTAAGATGGTTGAGGCCACCATGAGCGTTCTCATGGGCTTAGGTCGTCTTGGGCAGCGTTGGGGCCGAAATGGGCCGTGAGGGCCCAAGGGGCCTGTGGGCCCCACACAGATTAAATTCACATATTGTGGTAAATGTTAGATCGAGTCGTGTAGTCCACATGGCTAAGGTCATTTTTGGGCAATGGGTCGTGTGGGCCCACTAGGCTGGTGGCCCCATACAGATAAAATGCATGTTATATGGTTTTTATTGGTTTGAACGGTGCTGTTCGTATAGCCGAGACTATTTCTGGGCTATTGGGCCACACGAGCGTGTGGGCCCACTTGGGCCGAGTAATGGTCCTTAGGCCCATTTACACCATTGTGACTGTTTAGGTTACTTAAGCCGCTCGAGGCGACGGTGGACCTTCTGTTGGGTCGTTGAGACATTGATTTGTAAAATTTCTGAAATACCCTCGGATTACAAAATTGCCGAAATACCCCTGATTTGTAAAATTACCGAATTCCCCTGATTTGTGAAATTACTGAAATACCCCCAATTTGTGAAATTACCGAAATACCCTCAAATTGTGAAATTATTGAAATACCCTCTGATTGTGAAATTATCGAAATACCCCTGATTTGTGAAATTATCGAAATACCCTCGATTTGTGAAATTATCGAAATACCCTCAGATTGTGAAATTACCGAAATACCCCTGTAGGGTAGAATTATCGAAATACCCCTGAAGGGTAGAATTACCGAAATACCCTTATAGGGTAAAATGACTGTTTTGCCCTTGTGGGTAAATGACTAACTTAGACTATAAATTTGACAGATTCAACTGTGATCGTATGACTGTGTTTTTAATATATGTCTAAATGACTGTGGTCGTGTGACTGATATGCTTTTAATATATGTTTAAATGACTGTTACTGAGCATGGCCATTTTGCATACACGTGTAATGATTGAGCATGATATGCACGACATATTGCATGGGGTTGGGACATTCATACAGAGGAAGTTCTGATAGGGTCAGACGGGTCGCATGAGACGACTGTGGAAGACGATCGGCTTAAAGCCGCGTAATCTGATTATGGCTCTGTGCCAACCTAAATATGGCTCTATGCCATCTTGATTATGGCTTTGTGCCAATCGTATTTACCCGTGGCTATGTTCCTAACATATATATTGATGACTCTGTGTTGATCATAATTACCCATGGCTGTGTGCTGATTATATTACCGTCGCTGATGGCTATGTGCCAAACTTATTACAGTTACCGATAGCTTTGTGCCATCCTGATTATGGCTCTGTGCCATCCTAATTATGGTTTATAACCATTCTGTTTATGGCATTTAGCCGTTCTGTTAACTGGCAGCGTTGCTGTGATATTTATGGCTTTTAGCCGTTCTGACCACGGCGCCAAGCCATTCTGTTGACTTAGTGCCGCAACCGGTGCTAAGCTTGGTGTGTTGGCTGGGTGGGTCGATTTTATCCCCACAGGAGTGTAGGGTTGGTATGGGTGGTGTGTTGGCTGGATCGAGGTGGGATGCATCCTCATACTGTTGCATATATGTTTATGAGATATGTCACTATTCAGGGCTTAGGCCCACTTGTTCTGTTATTGGTTTGGGCTAGGCCCAATTGATTCTGTTATGGGCTGTGACCCAAATGATATTGTAGTGAGCTTTGGCCCACGTATGCTCTGAACTGGGCTGTACTGTTACTGTTAAAGGGCTTTGGCCTAGACTGTTTCAGTTCCTGTTTTTGTATACTGACTGTTACTCTAGTAAGGGGATTACACACTGTGTTTTCGTAAACTCACCCTGTTTTTAACTGTGCAAGTAATCCCCAGCGTTAGGAGGATCGATGCTGCGAGGGACTCGGAGGTGACCACACGACTGCGGTTGTTATGCTTTGGACTTTATATATGTTTTAAATTCTATTTTGGGTTTTAATTTCTGTAATAAGGCCTCTCTAGATTTAATTTCTGAATTTGGGATTTTATTACGTTTTATACCTATTAGACGTAGACGAGCTTTCAACCCAATTACTATTTTTTAAAAAACATACGTTTTAAACTTCTTTACCTTAAATTAGCTTCCACAACTACAAGAGATTTTCAACGAAGTTAATAACGTTTTTAAGAGTGATTAACTTTTCAATGAACCACGTTTTGAAATTTAACGAACACAAACTGAGGCTTTAGTTTTTAAATATTAGGGAGGGTTTTCAATGAAGACATGGTTTTCGAAAAACACTCTAATGTGACACCCAGATTCGGGCCTAATGTCTGGGTCGGGTTTAGGGTGTTACATGTATCGACATAAAAGTTAATATGCTCTTCTCTAGTATGTAGGCTGTCACAACATCGAAGGCAGACTCAAAATTTCTCCATTCTGCTCCCTATGTTGCGACATAGTGATCAATATTGGTTTTGTACACCTTCTAATGGTTTCCTACACACTTAAAGTTCATTAGCTCCCCTTTAGGCCTCATTTGGCCCTAAGGTCAATAAAATACTCAATTTGCACATTTTATTGAATTTAATTAAACTTTAATAAAACATAATTAAAACCTAATGATAATGCTTATTTTCAAGATCCTAAAGTTTGGAAAATTAGTTTAATTTGCTACACCAAATTACGACAGATCAACCTCCATAAGCTGAGCCCATGTCCTAACCTCGATTATTATCTGTCAAATTAGAAACTTAAACGGGTGAGCTTCTTAAAGCTCAATGTGGATCATATATCATAGCAACAGAAATTAAGATAGAATCTCAATAGTTTAACAGATCCATATGCAAATATACAATCACAGAACCATATTTATTAGTATGCATATCGATAATGTCAATGTAATGCTTTTTCAGAAACATTGCATATTTTTAAGAAAACGTTTCCTACTCATCTTCGCTACACACCATAATGAGTTCCCCAGAACTCGTCCATCCAATAACACACTAATAATGTGGACAAGCCACCAGATATTGCAGTCAAGCTGCTAGAAATAGAATATTGTGGTCGAGCCACTAGATAATGAAGTCAAGCTTCCAGATACAAAATATTGCAGGTATACTGCCAATTAAGTCATCCTAGGTTGCTTGACAATAATGACCCGTCACTCCGGTTTGTTCGGCAACAATGACCCGCCACCTTCGGCTGCCCGAAAATGATGGCTTCCTAATATCAATATGCAATTAAATTTCCAGAACTTTCTCTGTACATTCATATCCCAACCCCATGCATGTGATATGACATACAAAACAAAATTTTCAGTAGGCATGCTTTACATGCGAATCAAAACCAACATAGTGACATGCTATATATGCAAATCAAAATAAGTATAGTGGCATGCTTAACATGCAAATCATAATCAGAAAAATAGCATGGTTAACATGCAAATCATAATCAGAATAATAGCATGCTTAACATGTGAATCAAAATGCCAATAAACTAGAGTCATGTTTATATTACATGTATATTCAAAATCGCCATATATCACATTGCATAAGTATCAGAAAAACATACATCATCACGTATGATGAATATCGTATCATCACATAAAAATATCACAGGTTTGAAGTTTCAGAGTCACCTACTTAGAATCCTCATTTTTATCAAATTTTATAAATCCATTTGAATACTTAGTGTATTCACCCATTTTCAATTTTTAGAATATTTCTTACATAATTATTTAATACTTTCATATTTTTATGATTATCCACAATATCATATATTTTAACAAGACAAATCCCCACACATGATTTCACAATTTCGATGATAACCACTTCGTTTCCGACTCTAATGTAGGAGATCAAATCTTGAGTCCTTAAGTTTAAACAAATTTCATATCATATTAGAATAAATTTATTGTAGTGAATAACACTTATTTTTGTGATAAAGTGAAATACTTACTTAATCAGTTGTCCAATTGTACTCTTCCAAAAGTACGGTATGGATCTAGGGTTTATGAACATCACTTCATAATACACAATAAACCGAATTGTTAGATCGTCCTAATCGAATATAAAAGTATGAGAGAAAATTGTGAACTGAGGATGTTCTATACTTACGCAATATCAAAAGAATAGGGGCTCAACAACTTCCCACGATAAACCAATTATGGAGAATGATTCGCAACTAGGAAGAAATAACAAAGTATATAAAAAAATTAGAAATAGGATGTGATTAAATCCCCTTTAAGATCAAAATATCAGAATTTAATGTTTAGAAAAATCGATTATGAGTAAAAGAGGAGAAAAGAAGAAGGCCAAAGAATTTTGGTGGTGGTCAACGGCAGCGGTGATGAGGTGGTGGTTCGATGGAGGAGAATTGAAGAGAAAAAGGTTAATTAGGGGTGAAAATAGAAGAATATAAGAGAAAGGGGAGGAGCAATGAGGACGGGCAGAAAAGAGGGAAAAAGAGAGCAAAGATGAGGAAAATAAAATAAAATAAGCTAGTGTTTAGGTGCAATGGATGGCCAAGGTATGGTAAGGGAGAGAAAAAGGCAATAGGAGGGACGAAGGCACCAAAAGTGGATCATGGGAGTGAAAAAGGGGTTATGTAAGACAAGTGAGGTGGACGGAAAGGGGATGTTGAACATCAATTTTGATGCCAAAAATTTTAGGAAAAAATATGTGGATGATGGGGATTGAAGCTAAGATCTCTAGGAATTAAATTAGGCCCTCAACCACTTGACTACTTACTTCCTTGTTCCATAATTTGATGAAATAATAAATAAAAATATGGGGTGTGACACTTGTCGTCTAGTTAGGTTAGTAGAAGGCTAAGAAGCCCTGTTAGGTTAATTAGTAACCAACTATTTATAACCCTACATCAATAATTAATTAAGTAAAATATTTGAATCTAAGCTGAAGGAACCCGCGTAGTCGAAACAAGGAATAGGAGAAGCTGATACATGAACTTAGGAGTAGATTTAGGTTTAGTTCAATTTATTCGATTATTGTTATCATCCTATTTTTCGATTAACACTACTAATTCATGACTCAAGTAGACTAATAGTTAATTTTTTTAATTGGCTCAATAGCAATTTTCCCCAAACTGCAATCCTTTGGGTAAGATCTTCAAAATACTTACCAAGTGTTTCGTTGTAAACAAACTATATTAGAACCTAACTCGTATATTTGCGAACACCACCTCAATTCCATATGTATTTTGTAGCAGTATTGATTGGCTATTTAATGTCACAGGAATAATGTGCAAGTATACACAGTCGATGCAAGTATAGTAGACAGATGTGAGTCTGTCGAATATCGATCCCACAGGGATGGGTGTTTTTTGTCTATTAATTTCGGTACAATAACTGGATATAAACGAGATGAATTGTGAGGATAGTTGTCAATGCAATAACCTTAAAAACAATAAAATAAAATATGATGATGATACACTGGGATCCCCAACATGAATCTTTAGCAGAATACTAAGTGCTCACAAGGTATAAAAGTATAGCTGATTGTCAATGCTATAAAATTCAATGTATATCTTACTCAGTGTTACTCCTCTATTTAACCTCAGACTTAACCATGCATATTAACCTCACCTTTCGATAATGGCAGTATGACACTATTAAGAACAAGTGGACTAAATCCCTCTAATCCTCACTCAACTTCCGTTGTAATGCTTGTTGGCTCAAACTGTCACTACACTTTCCAGTGTCAATGATTGCAATAACACTTCCGTGTTAAAAAATTCAAACCCCAAGATTAAACAATAAAAGCAAGATTAAATAAGATAACATTTCACCAAGAAATCAGAGAGTAATCACCAACATTTAGAAAGAAATAAGAAAGAATTGAATGGAGAATAATATCCCTAGACAACTCGACTGAATCTCTCTATTCTCTCTTTTCGCGCACTTAGGTCTCCTCATCAGGAGCTAGTTTGCATCTAGTTTTCACATTGGCTTACCCTGAGAGGTTTAAGCTACCATGGCTGCAAGCTCCAAGGTTGCATGATAAAGATGATGATGGAGAGAAAAAAAAACTCAAGGCGGCCCATTTTTCTTCTCATGTCCACCTTTTATGTCCTCCCCCACAATAGAGTTGTCATTTCCCTAAAATTATTCTGTCCTTGTTCGTACAGGTTGGTTATACTATAATGGACAGTTTATGCAATTTTTGTTCTTATCCAGAAAACTGTCAGGTGTGGTGACAATTCTGGACGCAATCTAGAATTAACTTATACAGCGACATTAACCCAATAAGATAGAAAAATTAATGATAAAATAGGCTAGGATTCACGGAGTTATAAAATGCAATTTACTAAACTGAAAATGTTAAAATGTATGCTAATGATAACTAAATGGGAACAATTTAACCAATAAGTAGGGGGAAAACCTATGTTCTTTCCAGTGCTATCACACCTTCAAACTTGAGTTTTTTTCTTGTCCTCAAGTAAAATAGAAACTAGCAAGGCTACAAAAGATTTTACTAAGGTAAATGATCATTCTAGCAACTTGAACCCTCTAAATTCCCAACGGATGAATCACATTTAGATGAAAGAATATTGCGTCGACAATTCATAAGCATGAATGAATAAAGTTACAACTTTATCAATGCTAGCATCATGCTTCAAACCCTAAGTTCTATCTACCATTACAGCATTTATTGTATAATACTAAGTATATATATGTTTTGGAATAAGGGATATCATTGCACTACTATACCCTTGTTCCTGAGAAGTAATGATAGGGTGCAACAAACCCCCAGGGAGTAGATAATTGCGCTAACACACACTCATGCAGCTACAGCCTTTGGCCAGATTGATTTTTCTAACGCTTGTATTGGAGTGTTCCCTTTTTAACATTCTATACTACACACACTTTGGAGTGTCTCTACTTTAACTATATATACATATATAAGAAGCTATACAAAGCAGATTCATTCAAGATTTAAAGAATGATAGTAGTCATCCATTACTAATGCAACCTAATCTTTTCATTAAAGAATTGAAGCTACAACCTTCAGTCAAATTTATCCAACTCATTCATTGCTAATTTACATGATTCAAGAATTAAGCATCAAATGTAACAAAAATTTTTGAACAATTTTCATTAGCTAAAATTAAACCTTGCATGTTTCATTTCTGAAAACAAAAATTTCAAAATGTGGGTGCATTTCCAAGCCCCGTGTGCATTCTCGCAAACTTAAAGTTTGCATTGTCCCCAATGCACTGACATGAAAATGTAATGATAAGGAAAATGCAATGACAATCTATACTTATCAAAATAAAACCTACAACTATATGCAATAGATGAATACTATAACTAAAGCTTAAAATAAACTAACTCAATTATCTGCAGGTATCGATGTGGTTGCATGATGTTTCTTTCTTCTCCTTCATTCGTTTTTTATCCTTGGAGGGCTTCCTTTTCGTTTCTTTGGACTTTACGCGGTCGTCGGATTGCGCCTCAGTTCTTGGCTTAGCCCCGGCATCACCGGCTGCTGTTTGTGTAAGAGAGGCCACTTGGAGTGGTCCAGTGTATACCATTATTACCCATGAAATGCATTGCTCCTCATTGTGACCTCAGCAACTTCCGTCGGACTCGCTCCAGTTCGCTCCAAATTATCAATATTTATACCCACAGACTCAGATGCAGAGGCAACTTTTTTAACACAATCTTTTTCTTCTTTTTCTTTCTAATTTTCAGCAACTTCCTCTTCTTCAGCAACAACTTCCTCTTCTGCAACAAATTCTACTTTTACAGCATCAACTTTCTTCTTAACAACAATGTCTTCTTAATCAGCAAAAATATCATCCTCAAACAAGCTATCTGTAACACCCCTCAACCGTATTCAACACCGAAATAGGGTTACGGAGCATTACCAGAATTAAAACACAATTAAACATGCTTTTCTTATACATTTAATCAATACATGCAATCATCATTCAATCTCAATCAATTTGTCCCTAATACGAGCCTACGAGGCTTTAAACATGCATTGGCAGTGGTTTGGGACTAAACTGATAACTTTTAAAACATTTAGAACACTTAGAAATTTTTTTCTTAAAATAGGTGACACACGCCCGTGTGGCCAGGCCGTATGTCTCACACGGCCACCAGACATGCCCATGTCATAGGATGTGTGAACATTCGAAATGGAAGCACATGGCCGTGTCCCAGCCCGTGTCCAACCCATGTCCAAACAAGTGAGCTTACTGACTTGGGTCACACAAACAACCACACGCATGTCTTTCTAGCTCGTGTGCCCTTCAAAGTGACCACACACGCCCATGTGTCAGACTGTGTGCTAGGCCATGCCAAACCTCTAGGGTATACTGACTTATGCAACACGACCAAGTCACACGTCCGTGTACTAGGCCGTGTGCAAATTACAGGGTATACTGACTTATGCCACACGGCCGATCACACGCCCGTGTGTGAGACCGTGTGGAGCATATTGACTTCATTTCAATATCAACACCAGGGGACACACGGCCGTGTAACATGACCGTGTGTCACACACGGCTAAGACACGCGCCCGTGTCTCTACTCGTGTGGACAAAAATAGGCTATTTACCAAGCCAATTGGCCACCCAAATTTGAATGTACCTAAAACAACCCAAATGGCACCACAACATAGCATAATATGACATTATAACCAACCAATTCAAGCATAAATCATATACATTCACTACTCCCATTCTCTATGCACACTAATCACAAAACATATTATACCATTTATACCAAACTTCACATTTACAATTCAACTATTTATACACTTCTAAACATGCATCATTTTGCATCAAAATCATAAGCATATAACTACTCCAATATCAATCAAATAACCTCCACAATTTTTATAATATACAAGCCACATATACCTATTCATGAACTCACAACATACGCCATATATTTATATATATACATATGGTTCAAACATACCAAACAAGCCAACCTTCATGGCTATATACACAAGCCAAAACATATACATTTACAAGCCAATTCACATGGCACATCTCATTACTAAACTACATACCAAAATGACCATAATCCTATACATGCCATATGACCAAACCATAAGCTCAAAAGTACCAAAGTGATGATTGGATAGTGTGACGATATCTTTGACTATCCCTGAATTCGAGCTAGCTTTGAAATCACTATAAAACACAAAGAAATACACAAAGTAAGCTTTATAACTTAGTAAGCTCGTATGAAATCAACTCGAACAAATCATAAATTTACAACTCAACAATTTGAATATATCAATATGTAACTCTTTTTAACTAAAAAACCTTTCACATCTTTAATCATAATATTATATGCATGCTTCATAATTTCTTCGATTTAAAGTTCATAGTATTCATGTACATACTTGTACCAATCCGTAACGAACTCATACCTATTCAGAATAATGTTGAATACTCAAAATCTCGCACAATAAGTGCCAGACATAGCCGAAGCTATTTTAATCTCGCACACTAAGTGCCACACATAGCTAAATCTATCTCAATCTCGCACACTAAGTGCCATATATAGCCGAAGCTATCTCGAATCGCACACTAAGTGCCATACATAGCTGTAGCTATCTCGAATCGCACACTAAGTGCCATAGATAGCAGAATTATCGTCAAGCATTATTGTAGTCTCGTATACACATTTTATGCAATATCAAAGCATTTAAAGCATAATTATAACAACGCTTATTACATACGAACTTACCTCGGATGTAAAAACGATAACACGGGTCAACTAATTTGAAACCTTGTTCTTCCCCTAATCTAAGCCTGTATTTTGCTTTTCTTGATCTATATAATATCAAATTCAACTCATTTAATCATCCATTTATTCAATTTAGTCCAAATTTCACTTTAAGACATTTTTACACAATTGCCCCTAAGACTTCACATCTTTTACAATTTAGTCCTTCTTTCATAAAATCACAAATTCATGCAATTTAATCACAACCCATGCTATCCAAATTTCTCTAGTACTCATATTAGTCCATATTTCTGATTTATTCACACATTTAACCCCACATTTTCACATTTTCACAAATAAATCCCTATTTTGCATTTTTACTCAAAATCACTTTACAAAACTTGTTTAACTATCAACAAACATTCAAAATCTATCATCAATCATCAAAACTCATACATATTCATCAATGGAAACATTCAAAATTTTTAACAGTTATGCAAATTTGTCCCCGGGCTAGCTAGTACTAGCTGCAACGATCACAAAAACATAGAAATCATTAAAAATGGGACAAAATACATACCAATTAGACAAGGATGAGCTTGTCGAAAGCTTGAGCATCAAAAATGGCTTCCTAAGCCCTAATTTTCGGTTACAAGAGATGAAATAAAGATGATACATAGTTTGTTTTATTATAATTATCAGTAATTACCAATTTACTAAATTAACCTTAAAACTTAATCTAAATTTCAATAATGCCAAGCCAATATCATCAAATATCTAAGTAATGGGCTATTTATCACATAAGGACCTCTACTTTAAGTTTCTATAGCTATTAGACACCTTTAGCTAATAAAACTCAAATTTTACACTTTACGAGATTTAGTCCTTTTCATCAAATTGAGCATTGAAACAATAAAAATTCTTAACAAATTTTCACACAATCATGCTGTATACATTAAAATATTAATAAAATATTATTTTGACCTCAGGTTTTTGGTCCCGAAACCATTGTTTCGATTTGACCAAAAATGGGCTATTACACTATCAATCTTTCGCAAGCATTCTTCGATGTCCCTGGATTCCTCTTCTTTCTCATTACCAGAGACCTGCATAATGGGTGGGGATGCAACTAGCCTATCTCGATCTTCTAATTCATCATCCAATGAATAGAGGTCATAATTGTGAATGATTGGTGGAAACACAGGGAATTCCAGTAGTGGGGATGGGCTCAGTTGGCCTAATGTGGCTACAATAGAACTATTCTAGGCTCTGGTATAAGCATAAAGCAAATTCTGGGATCTTTCCATATCTTGTACTGTAGCGACAAGCTTGATCTGCCTGTTGTTGATGGAATTTACCATTTTTTTGACATCCTTCAGTTTAAACCATAAAGATGTCTCTACATTCAAGTTAGTTCTTTTGCTGTCGGCTTTGGCTTTGCCCTTTCTTGTCTTGCTGATCTCCGCCTCCTTCAGTATCAGAGTGTCCTTACCTCGAGTCATTCTTTCTATAGAGGCTTCATTGATTAGGCCATTATTTTCCAAGATTCTTCACCAGCACGGGGCACAATTCCTCTTTGTTGGCACAATAACATCACCAATGATGGGAAAACTAAGATGCCAATCTGCCTTGCAGCGCAGTCAGCTATTTCTTGGTGAAGTATTATGCCCACATTAATTTTTCTGCCCTTGACGATAGAATGTATCAGACACATTCTGTCTAGGTTGACTGTGGTGCAATGAGTGGAGGGCTTTAGTCTGCAGTTGACAAAGTGAAACCAAATTTTTTATTGTAGTGTCAGGAAGTGACAATGCATCATATAGTTCTTTTGATGGGAACCCGTCCAAACTACTCCCTCGACACACAAGTTATCAACAACAGGTTTTGTTTTTCATTTGTGATGTCATCCATGAACTCAAAGTGTTTGTCGACATCGACCTTGGTGTTGTACAGGTCGTTGATGTTTGCAGTGTCCCATGGTATTAAACCTTCTCGAACGAAAATAAACTCTAACTCATGATCATAGAGATTGGCATAGAACTCACGTACCAGTGAAGGGGAGTAGCTTCTAGGACGGTTGCAAAATGTTTCCCATTTTAACTTCAAGATGGTTTTGGAGACTTGTTTACCCAAATCTTGTTGTGGGGAAAGAGAAATTCCCTACTCAGAATGAAAGTTGCGCTTCAATATGTTGTTGAGAAATCATTCCTTTGCCGTTTTATTGAAAAAGACTACTAGCTCCTTTGTCTGCACTGGCTTGGGGGATTTCGATTCATGGGCTATTGTAGCAGAGGTTGCATGTTCCCTAATAGATTTGGTGGCTTTCTTAATCGAGCCTTTTGTTTTTTTTTTCCATCTTTTGTTGAGGGAAAACAGTTTAAAGGTAAAAAGATATGATTTTTAGAAGAGAGAAGAAATAAAAATGGTTGCTTGAATGCGTTACAATAGGTAAAGTGAGGGAGAATTTATAGTGAGTGAAAGAGGAAGATGGAGAGGCGTGTTGTTTTGTGGAGAGATATAGGGCTAGCGGGAAGAGTTATGTCCAATAGAAATTGTACCCGCTTATAAGGATCAAACGGCTGAGTGAGTTTTGATCCAACAATGGAATCTGACTTTTTCTGAATTCTGAGGAGCTATAAATGGTAGTTCAAACGTATGGAATGCACTAATAGTAAGACTTCAATGTGTTGAAAATGGTATCTTATTCTACAAAGGAAAACAAACTTTAACAAAACATAAATAAAATAAAATAAAATCACGGAGTACTGATTAAAAATTAAAACTTTTCGACCAATTTAATGGTCTCTACTTGCTTTTGATCACTGTTGCCAAAATAGTGTTTCAACCTCTATCCGTTTACTTTGAACTGGTGTCCATCACGTAAATCTCGAATTTTGACTGCACCATGAGGAAATATAGCGACAACTTCAAAAGGTCCAGACCAACGTGAACGCAATTTACCTGGGTGCAATTTGAGTCGAGAATAGAATAATAAAATCTATTGACCCGCGGTAAATTGTCGTTGTAAAATAATCTTGTCATGCCATCGTTTGGTCTTTTCCTTGTAAATTGCAAAATTTTTATAACTATTTCTCCTAATCTCCTCTAGTTCAGTGATATCCAACAATCTTTTATTTCCAACAGCTTCATAATCCATGTTCACTTGCTTAATTGCCCATATTGCTTTGTGTTCCAGTTTGACTGGCAAGTGATATGCTTTCCCAAAAACCAATTGATATGACGACATCCCTGATGGAGTTTAATATCCTATCTGCAATTCCCATAAAGCGTCATCCAACCAGAAAGACCAATCTTTCCTCGAAGGGTTTACAACATTCTCAAGAATGTTCTTAATTTTTCGATTCCATACTTCGGTTTGTCCATTGGTTTGTGGGTGATAAGTAGTATCCATTCTATGATTAACTCTATATCTCTTCAGTGCGGTCGCCACTTGGTTGCAATGAAAGTGTGTACCCTGATCACTAATCAATGCCTTCAGTGTGCCAAATTGGGTGAGTATATGCTTGTGAAAAAAAAATTAGCATTGTCTTTGCATCATCCTTTAGGACTGCAAAAACTTCCACCCATTTCGACACGTAGTCAATAGCTACTAATATATAAAAATTTCCAAATGAACTCGGAAACAGTCCTATAAAATCCATACCCCAAACATCGAATAATTCAACCTACATAATTGGCTACTGTAACATTTCATTGTGCCGAGATATAGAACCAGTGCACTGACACCTATCACATTGATTCACAAAATTGTGGGCATCTTTGAATAATGTTGGCCAGTAGAATCCTGATTGGAGAACTTTAGCAGCAGTTCTCATACCATCGAAATGACTTCCACAAGGAGCATCATGACAATGCTTCAGGAATGAAAGCATCTCTTCTTCCGAAACACAACGTCGAATAATGCTGTCATTGCATACCTTGAATAAATATGGCTCGTTCCAATGATACTTTATTACGTCACGAAGAAATCTTTTTTTCATGGCATGTGACACCCAATGGGAGTTTTCCACACACTAGATAATTAACAAAATCTGCATACCAAGAGGTTTCATCTACAACAAATAACTTATCATCTGGGAATGCGTCAATTTGAAGTATGTTTCCGTCTTCACTGGAACTTGATTCTTTAAACCCTTATGGTCTTTTATCTTGATGTCAAATTCTTGCAACAGTAATATCCAACATATCAGTCTTGGTTTAGCATCCTTTTTCGCAAAGAGATATCTCAACGCCAAATGATCAGTGAATACAGTAATCTTTACGCTGACAAGATAGGAACGAAACTTGTCGAAAGCAAAGACTACAACCAGCAGTTCTTTCTCTGTGGTGGTATAATTGAGTTAAGCCTCTATAAGAGTTTTGCTAGCATAATAGATGGCATGAAATATTTTTCCCTATCGTTGTCCTAGCATTGCACCCACAGCATAGTCGCTTGTATCACATATAAATTTAAAGGGTTGAGACCAATCGGGTGCAACGACAATGGGTGTATTCACTAGCTTCTTTTTTAACTGGATAAAGGCATCCGTACATGCATTGTCAAAGAAGAATTTTTTATTCTGTTCCAGCAATGAGCATAAGGGCTTTGCAATTTTAAAAAAAATCTCTAATAAACCCCACATGTCCCAAAAAACTGCAAATACCTTTCACGTTTGTTGGTGGAGGTAATTTCTCAATGATTTCCACTTAGCTTTGTCTACTTGAATGCCTTGACTAGAGATCCGATGTCCTAACAATTTGGAAATGACATTTTTCCCAATTCAGGACAAGATGTGTATCCTCACATCGTTTTAGTACTTGATTCCAAATTGTCAGCGCAATGATCAAAATCATTCCCATAGACTGAGAAATCATCCATAAACACCTCTAAAGAGTCTTCGATCATATCTAGGAATATTGCCATCATGCACCTTTGAAATGTGGCTGGTGCGTTGCAAAGACTAAAAAGCAGACAGTGAAAAGTGAAAGTACCAAAAGGGCAGGTAAAGGTTGTTTCTCTTGATCCTCTGGTGCAATAGCAATTTGATTGTACCCAGATAGCCATCTAAAAAGCAATAATAGGCTTTTCCAGCAAGTCGATCCAACATTTGGTCAATGAAAGGAAGTGGGAAGTGATCCTTCTTTGTGGCCGCATTCAATTTACGATAATCCATATAAACTCGCCATCCATTGGAATGTGTGTAGGAATTAATTCCTCATTATCGTTGTGAACCACAGTTATGCCACTCTTTTCAGGCACGCATTGCACTGAACTTACCCAATTGCTATCAAAAATCGGGTAAATAATTCCAACATCAAGCCATTTTATGATTTCCTTCTTGACAACTTCCTTCATCTTCTCGTTTAATCTTCTTTACTGTTCAATCGATTGCTTGCCTTCATCTTCCAACTTGGTCTTGTGCATGCAAAAAGAAGGACTCATACCTTGAATATCGGCAATACTCCAAGCAATAACTCGTTTATGTTACTTGAGAATATGGACCAATTTCTCTTCTTGAGTTGCGTCCAGTGTTGCGGAGACAATAACTGAGAGAGTATTATGATCACTTAGAAATACACATTTAAGATATATTCAATTCCAGACTAGGAGCTTCTTTAATAGTTGGTTTGAAAATTGGGGTTGTTCTATTGGCTAGGTCTAAGGATTCAATCTGCCATCCATGTTTGAGTTCAAGATTATGAGCTTCAACCATGCTGTCACAATTGGCTAAAGATTTGGCATTAGATGTCACTGTAAACTCTTCAAAAGTGTTGTGCTTTGGCCATTGAATTCTTCCTCAATTAGATCATCGAGCACATCAACAGTATGGCATTCTTCTTTTTCCTTGCATTGAACAGATTCAAAAACACTGAATGTGACTTGCTCATCATTAAGTCACATGGTTAGTTCACCTTTATACACATCAATCAGAATTCGGTCAGTGGCTAAAAATGGTCGTTCCAAGATTATGGGAACCTCCTTGTCTGCCTCACAGTCAAGTATGATAAAATCAGCCGAAAAAATGAATTTATCCACACAAACTAAGACGTATTTTATTTGCCCTTCAAGTTGAGCCAAGGATCGATCGATGAGTTGTAATGCCACTGCAGTAGATTTCATGTGACCAATTCCCAACTTTCTAAAAGTAGATAGTGGCATTAGGTTAATGCTAGCTCCCAAGTATCATAAAGCCTTACTCAAATAATGGTTACCAATTGAACATGGGATGGTAAAGCTCCTAGGATCTTTCAATTTAGGGGGCAATTTGTTCGTCAAAACAACACTATAGCCTTCTGTGAGCTTTTTCTTCTTTGACAAGAGGTCTTTCATAAATTTCCCATCACTCAAAATTTGTACTAGAGCATCTACTAAAGGATTGTTGATCTGCAGTTGCTTCAGTGTGTCTAGGAACTACTGATACTGCTTGTCATGCTCATTCTTCTTGAATCTTTGTGGGAAGGGTAAAGGTAATGATATATCTGCTTGCACCAACACCTTTGATTACGTCGACAGTTTCAAAGGTCGAACAATAGGCATATGAGTTACAATTTGTGGAACTTCTTTTGATGCATTGACAAATTCTTCAGATTCGACCTTCTCACCTGTGATCACTTCATCCGTATCTTGAGGTGCTATGGTAGAGTCGATAAACGGTTCGCTAGTTTGTTTACCACTCCTAAGAGTGATAACCTTACAATGTTCTTTTCCCCTCGGACTAGGATTTTTCGTGTCACTAGGTAATGAACCTAGTGGTCAAGTATTCAGATTTGAAGCAAGTTTTCCTAACTGTGCCTCCAATGCTCGACTGGAAGATGAATTCCTTTGGACGATAGCTTCCATGTGAGTAATATGCTCCTGCATTAACGCCCCAAGAGTTGCTAACGGGTCAGAAGTAGAAGCTTTAGTGTACGATTGCTGTTGATGTCCTTGAACATGCTGATTTGGTATTGAAGAGTGTTGTGGCTGTATCAGATTTTGGTGTGGATGTGTCTGCCTTGTTATGGATGCATATGAGTGTGGCAGTTGTAGTTCTGCTGCTGTTAATTGTAATTTCTTTGTCTGGTATTATAATTGCTCTAGGTAGATGTATTCCGATGTCTGAATGCCGTAACATTTTATCCAGCATTCTAAGTTCCCCAAAATGGTTGGTTGCATGCAGAGTTATTGTAAGAATTTCCATAAGAATTGTTGCAAATGTTACTAATATAACAGGTATTCTCTGCATGTTGTGGACAGTATTTATAGCTATGGTTGTCACTACAAATCTCACAAGAAAAAGTAGGAACATCAACTTGCTGAGTCACTTGGTGCAACGCTACTCGTCCCTTGCATATTTTTAATCATGTTTGTGAGAGAAGAAACTTGAAAACCTAGTGCGATTATTGCATCCAATTCAATAACTCCTAGAGTAGTTTCTGCTTGTGCAGCTCTAGAGACAGGGTATTGATAATCATTCTGAGCAATTCTATCAAGAATTCTCACAGCATCATTATAAGTACAATCCAGCAGAGGTACATTGGCTGATGCGTCGACAAGATTTCTTGTATGTGAATTCAGCCCATTATAAAAAATCTCAATTTGCATTTCTGGTTGAATGTCATGCATGGGACAACGTCAGAGTAAAGTTTTATAACGTTCCCATGTGGTGTGAATATTTTCATCATCCAATTGATGATAAGATGTAATATCCTTTCGAAGATGAGCATTCATTGTTGGCGGGTTAAATCACAAAATAAATTGTGTTGCTAGTGCATCCCAAGAAGTAATTAATCTGACAGGTAGTCTAAAAAACCAAGTACGTGCTCTTCCCTGAAAGGAATAAGGAAACAACTGCATCTTCAAGGCATCATCAGGAATGCCTTGTTGACTAAAGGAAGCACAGATCAATAAAAAAGATTTAAGATGTTCTCTCATATCTTCATGTGGCAGTCCAACATATTGTCCATTAGAATTCGACATTTGAAACATTACTAGCTTGAGTTTGAAATTCTCAGCTTGGATTGCTAGCCTAACAACTCCTGGTTGCAAATCATCCAAGACAGGTACTACAAAATCTCGTATAGTCCTATTTTCAATGCGAGCATCTTGCGGCAACAATGGGTTATTAACATTTTGCTACTACGTCGAGGGTATAGATGCATTGTTCCTCGGTAGAGCCATATTTCTTTGTTCTCGAAGTCTATTCCAAACAGTCCTTTCAATTTCTGAATCAAAAGCGGCAAGAAAGTCTAAACTTCTTCGGGCCATAAAATACAAAAAATGAAGTTAATTAGAAATATGAGAAAAATTGTAAGGTGATAATTAATTAAATAAGATATCATCTTATTTTCATATCATCTTCCCCAAATATTTCCATGGAAACCCTAGGAAAGAGATAACAAGCTTTCAAGGCATAAATTGGTAAGTTCTTATGTCCCAATTTTAGTAATTTTTATATTTTTAATATCAAGAAAGCTTAATTTCTCTATTTGGGGGGTTAATTTGAATAGATATCAATGTATAGAAAATTTTCATGGTTGAATATGCTGAAATTTAGAAGTTTATGGTAGAAAATGAAAGGTTGTTGATAGATAAACAACTTTTACAAAGGGAAATTTGATGGAATTTGGATTTAGGGACTAAATTGAAAAATAGTAAAACCCATGGAAAAATCTAAAATTTTGAGAATATATAACAGCCCGATTTAGGGCGTCAGAATAGTGGCGCGAGACCACAAATCCGAAGTAGAAATGTGAGTTTTAAGGTTTATGAGATGTTCGCATGATAGTATTAAAGTTTCATGAAGAAATTCTATTGAATTGTGATTGAATGGTCTATTAG
This sequence comes from Gossypium australe, assembly GCA_005393395.2. Classification (NCBI taxonomy): domain Eukaryota; kingdom Viridiplantae; phylum Streptophyta; class Magnoliopsida; order Malvales; family Malvaceae; genus Gossypium; species Gossypium australe. The sequence goes on from CM016617.1 coordinate 34,628,304, forward strand.
GACTAAATTGCAAAAGTTACAAAATATGAAATTCTAGAAGCTTTTAGTATGAAATAGCTTTGGATTCTTCATTAGAGGTCCTTAAATAGCAATTTTCCCAATTTCTAATTCTTGGACAAAAATGGACATGAGTTGGTAATTTTTTTTAAAGTTTAGTAAAAAGGGTATTTTGGTCATTTGGCTAATTAATGATTAAAAAGGATGAAATAAGTCAAAATTTATGTTCATCTTCTTCAAGCTTAGCCGAAATTTTGAAGAACTCCATAGCTAGGGTTTGTTCAATTTTTCAAGCTCCTAGTAAGTGCATCCTAGCCCCGCTTTTAATATTCTTCGTATTTACGAAGTCCTCGTAACATGATTTAGCTATTTTTAGCTATAGTTTGAGCTAGGATCCATGTTCAAAAATATACCCATGTATGACATGCATGTATTTTGATGCTTTATGGAAGATTATGAGAGTTTGATGTAGAATAAACATCTTTTTCTAAGTGAATTTCATGAAAAATGCTAGTAAGGACTATTTTGTAAAAGTTATGAAATTGGTCATACATGAGAGGAATAGTGAGAATTGAATATTGCTATAGTTGAGAAAATGAATCAGCTATGCATGAAGTACAAGAAAGTTGAATAAAAATCACTTTACGAGCCTTAGGGAAAAAGTGTAAATATGAGAAAGTTTAGGGGCAAAATAGTAATTTTATCAAAGTATGAGTTATGAGTCAATTCAGTCAATGCGATTGTTAAATGAGTTAAATTATTATTATAGATCAATAAAAATGAAGCCCGGATCGAAACTGAGTCAAGAACAAAGTCATAGACTAAATTGACTATCTTCATACATTTTGTAAATCGAGGTAAGTTTGTATGATTTTTAAGTTTCATGAGTATTTTCATTGAGTTACTTATATATGTTGTTATTGTATAATATTTCCATGAAGTTGATTAAATATGTTTAAACAAGGACATTAAGGAAATTAAGTACATGAAAGTCCCGATTGAAGTGGATTACCGAGGATGCTTAATTTGCTACATGAGACAGGAAAGCCGTATAAGACCATGTTAAGACATGGCATCAGCAATAAAGTAATGATATCATGTAAGTCCAAGACAAGTCTTGGCATTGAAGAGTTATTATGAGATAAAGACCCATATAAGTCCAAGCCAAGGCATGGCATTGGTGAGTCTCCAAGTCAAGATATCATATAAGTCCATGAAAAGTCATGGCATTGAAAAGTTATCATGAGATAAAGATCCAATGTAAGTCTAAGCCAAGGCATGGCATTGGTGAGTACCCAAGGAAGATTTCATGTAAGTCTAAGACAAGGCATGGCATTGACAAGTTTCATTAAGCAAGGATACCACGTAAGCCCATGTCAAGACATGGCAATGGTAAGTTTTCCAAGGAAACTTCATATAAGCCCATGTCAAGACATGGCATCGACGCCGAGTTAAGAGATCCTTTGTAAGACCATATCTAGGATATGGCATTGGCATCGAGACACATGTATGATAGATTTAGTATCCTCCGTTATTTTGGTAAATTCATCAGGCAAAATAACAAAGAATGAATGAGATAACAAAAAAGTAAAGCATGTAAAGCAATTATCAAGTCAAACTTGAATAAGAGTATTATTCAAGTTATGAAAGATGAAGTTTGAGCTTATGCTTACATTAGCAAAGTATACTAATCTATATGATTAAGTGATACAGGTATCTTGTTTACATTACAAGCATGAGACGAGAAAGTAACATGAAATGAGTATGAATAAGTAAGAGTAAGTAAGCTCTAGCTCTTGAGAATTGTGATGCTATTGTTTTATGATGGATGAGTTATGTTAAGTAGTCATATTGTTATATGCATTACATGCAAACTTACTAAGCCAAATGCTTACCTCTTTATTTCCTTCTGTCCTTGTAGTCTGGCCAAGCTAACTTATGGATCATTGACGTCGGAGCTCGGAACACACAATCAATCACTATTTTGGTTATTAAGTATGGCATGTATAGGAATCATTTCATTTTGAGTTTTGTCTTAAGAAGAGCCATAGTGTTGGTTATTAAGTTATTATTCTTTTTGTATATGGCTAAAGGAGTTTGGTCAATATTTTATTAAGTTTATATATATCGATGTTGATGAATTATGCATTAATGTTCATGTTTTGAAGAAGTATTGAGTTGTTGAATTGGGTATATGAATGATCTTGATTTCAGGGTGGCAAATGGCTTGGAAAATAGCCTTTAAGTGTCCACATGGATAGTCACACAGGCGTGTGACTAGGCCGTGTGTGATACATGGATAGCCCACATGGGGGTGTTAATAGACCGTGTGTCCCCTGCATGTTAGTGTTCTAAGTCAGAATAGACCACGGACTAGTCACACATGCATGTGCCTAGGCCGTGCGAGATGGTCAGTGTTCACCACGGGTAGAGAACACGGGCGTGTTCTTAGGCCGTGTGACACAAGCAGAATATCCAATTTATTATACACGAGGTAGGGACATGGGCGTGTGTGACCACACGCCTGACCCCACGGGCGTGTCCCATTTCACATGGGCGTGTGATTCTTGTTTCGATGAAAAGTTTTCTAAGTTCGTAAAAGTTTTCGAATGTGAGTTTAAGGCCTCGTAGGCCCTTGTAATGCATGTTATGACTAAGAAAGAAAAGTGTTTAAATCAAAACGAAATTTTATAGCCCGTAAGTACACATTTATGTATGTTTCAAGTATGGTAATGTCTCATATCCAGTCCCAGCTTTGGACTCGGTATGGGGTGTTACAGAATACATGTGTTGTAAAAGTTATATTAGAATTTTGGTTAGGCTTGGAATAAGGATGAAATTGCATGAATTTCAATTTTCGAGCCTAGGGATGAAATTGGAATTAATCAAAAGTATAGGGGCAAAATGGTACTTTTGCCTAAATTGTAAATTGAGTTCAATAGAATATGAAATGGATTGAATTGATGATTAAATTCATTTATATAGATCTGGAAGTACCAAACAAAGAGCTAAATCGGGGAAAGGAAAAGATTTTGGATTAGTAGATTTTAGATACAAACAAATATCAAGGTAAGTTCGTATAACTTAAATGAGTATAGAAATGTATTGCTTTAAATGCTATATTACATTGTATATGTTGTATGAAATTTGTATGCATGAAATATATGGAAATTGTAATGGATGGAACATTATATGATGGAAATTTACTGATAAAGGGTAAAATTTCGAATGATTATTGAATTTCGATGGATAAATGTGATTTCCCCGATAAAACTGCATGTGTTGCAGAATGGATTTAGCTCAAACGAGTAATCCGAAATGAGCCTCTTGAGTATATGTTTCAATTAGGATTTAGCCTGGACTGGTAATTCTAATTGACTGGATTTAGCTTGGAGTGGTAATCTCGAATGAACTCTATAGGGAATTCTTTGTCATATAAAGGATTTAGCCTAGACTAGCAATCCGACAAAGCCCTTAAAGTATATGTCACAGCTAGAATTTAGCCTGGACTGGTAATTCTGCTGTGTGATATGTGGCTTGAGAGTGTACCTATAAGGTACTACTGGATATGAATTAACGAATAATGGAATTATACACCTCGAGTGTACTACTTGAAATATCCATTGGAAATTTAATTATTCAACGGATAAAGTACACATATGGCATGATGAGCTCATCTATGCATATTGGTAAATTTGTGACTAACATGTTGGTTGAATGTATGTGAATAGGCAAATTGCCAAATAGTTGGAAAGTATGTTTTGTATGGTTAATATATTGAATGTAATGGTAAGCTTAGTTTATGTTATAAGAGCTTACTAAGCATAATATGCTTACTAGGTTTTATTTTTCCTATTTTATAGTGCTCAAAGCTCGGGAAGGTTGGAGATTGGTTGGAGCAAATCATCACACTATCAACCTATCGTTTTGGTATAAATGAAAATCTTATTTTGTTAATGGCATGTACAGGCTAACTAAATCAAATGATGTTGTGTAAGTAATGAATGAAAATTAGCCATGGGAATGGCTAATACACTTACGTTTTGATATATGTTATGGTTGAATCAATACATTAACTAAAATGATAAGTATGAACATATAATGTTGCAAATTATGTAAATTACATAAAGGTAAGTCATTAAACATTAATATATGATGAAATGTATTAGTTTGGATGATAGAAACTGATATGAATTATACTTGCAATTGGTTGGTTTATATTTGTAAGTGTTGGTGCAGGAAGATGGAAAATTTGGATGAGAAATGAGGCTAGGAAATAGCCTTATTTTGTCCATAGGGTAGACACACGGGCGTGTATCTAGGCCGTGTGTGACACACGGTCTGATACAAGGGCATGCAGTCTGGCTGTGTGTCCCCGGTATTTCAAAATTTCAAAACAGAATGCTCAGAATTGAGCACACGGGCAGAGACATGGGCGTGTGTCTCAGCCGTGTGGGTGACACAGCTTTGAACACGGGCGTGTGTCATGGCCGTGTGAAACCTGCACCTAATTCGAATTAAATTAATTATCCACACAGCCTAGCACAAGGGCGTGTGGCATGGCCGTGTGGCGCAAGTCAGAGAGCAACATAAATTGGACATAACCTGAGGCACGGATGTGTCTTAGGGTCACAAGGATGTGTCCCTTGGACCACACGGGCCTGAGTCCTGCACTTTAGAAAAATTTTGAAATTTTGTAAAAAATTCTTAGAGTTTTCGATTAAGTCCCGACTCGATTCTAATGTTCGTATTGGGCCTCGAGGGTCCATTTAAGGAACATTTTTAACAATCTCGGTTAATAAATAGTGATTTACGCGATTTATCTAAAAATGTTCTAAAAAGTTCCGGTAATACTCTATAACCCTGTTCTGGTGATGGATTAGGGTTAGGGGTGTTACATTTACATTTAGGTCCACACAGCCATGTGACCCTGTTTTACATGGTCGTATGACCCTACTTTAGACGGGTGTGTGACCCTGCTTTACACTTTTGTCCAATCTTTTCTGAAATGTTTTAAATTAGTCCATGTTTGTTTTAAAATTGATTTTAGAGCTTTTTTAAGCTCGAATTAAGTTCGAATTTGCATGCAAGACATGATTTGTTTTATCAATTGATGATTATTTACTGTAGCGTCCTGTAGCTTGGGTTCGACGACCAGGCCAGGTGTAGGGTGTTATAGAAAGCCAGAAAATGTCAATGATCCACTTATTTGGAAACATAGGTACGATTTCAGTCGAGGGTTTATTGCTATAAATATCATAAATCGAGTTGGTTTTCAAAATTTTAATTTTCCACGGTGTAAGAAAACCGTTTTCAAACTAGATTTCTTCCAACAGAAGCATAACTGAATCCATTGTTGGAGATTTCCCTGAAGGTTTTGATTTTCCAAGAAAATAGTTTTTCTCTTTGTATAACTATTTATGGGGACGGAAAAGAAATACGAGATAACTGATAACTCTTCAAAAGAGTTATATTTCAAGCCTCTAGATTGAATTAATTGTTTGAAATTAAGTAAATATGTTTTTATTTTTAGATAATTTAGAACATTACATAACAAAGCTTAGGTTGTGCTATACATGTTATTACTTGTTACTTCTATTATTAGGGAAAAAAGGTGTTGTTTGAGGTTGGCAGCAGGTGCAGGATAAAGAATAAAAGTGTAACGACCCGAATTTGGGCCTACTAGAATTGGGCCCATGGGGCCTTGGGCACGGGAGCGTTTAAAAATTTTTTTTGAGAACATAAGAACAGTATTTATGCAAGTTGGACCTGTTAGGTGAGTGATTTTGGAAGGTTAGGGGGCTTCTATGAAGTCCCGGGTTCAAACTTTGGCTTTAGGGAAATTTTGGTTTTAGGTGAATAAAACCCTGGGAGTTAGTAGTAGGTTTTAAGAATAAAATGTGGAGAAAAATGACACAAGGAAGGGAGTGGTCTAGTGGCAAGGTGTCATTAAGGGGATAAGTGAGTGATTGGGTTCAAGTCTTGGCGCTTGCATTTCATTTTGATTTATTTTTAAGTGAACTTAGACTTTGGCCCATAGGTTTATATTTAGTTGCGCATACTTTAAGATACAAGAGGAGCTTGTGGCCTAGTGGCTAGAGGCGTAGATTGTGCTACATGGGAGCCTAGGTTCGAATCTCATGAGTAGCAAAAAAGGGGATATTTATTTTGCTAAGTTGGGGCGGCAAGAGTTTGTGTTGGATTTAAACTCTAATGAAGGAGGGATCCCACATCGGAAAGCTAGCAAGAGGGAAGGTGAGAAGCTGGAAATGTAGCTGTCTATGAGGAGAGGAAGCATACCTGGTTGGCGTTGGGCATAAGAGCCATTCGGAGTGCGGTTTAGCAGCTTCAGATTCCTATCATGTATGTATTTCGCCCTACCCTAGCTGTAGAGCGGCAAATGCTGAAATGCAGGTCACACGGTGATGGTAGCCACACGAGCGTGCGAGCGCAGGTGTGGGGGCTTCAACGCGATAGTTGAGGCCATCATGAGTATTCTTCTGGGTTAGGCTGTTTGGGCCTCGATGGGCTCGTGGGCCCAATGGGCTCGTGGGCCCATATGAATAAGTTGTATGATTGTGTAGTAGATGTTGGATTAGACTATGTGAACCTCATATATGTGGCTAGATTTGGGCTAAAAGGGACACACGAGCGTGTGGACCCATTTGGGCCGAGAATGGGCCCTATGTCCATTCGCATCATTATCTCTGTTTAGAAGGCTTGAGTCGCTCGAGGCGACTGTAGACCTTCGAGGGGTTGAAAAAATTACTGAAATACCCTTGATTTACAAAATTACTGAAATACCCCCGATTTGCAAAATTACCGAAATACCCCTGATTTGTTAAATTACCAAAATACCCTCGGTTTGTGAAATTACCGAAATACCCTCGGTTTGCAAAATTAATGAAATTACTGAAATACCGAAATAGCCCTAGTTTGCAAAATTACTGAAATACCTTCGGTTTGCAAAATTACTGAAATACCCCTAATTTGTGAAATTACCAAAATACCCCTGATTAGCAAAATTACCAAATACCCCCGGTTTGTGAAATTACCGAAATACCCCCAATTTGCAAAATTATCGAAATACCCCTAGTTTGCAAAATTACTGAAATACCCCCGGTTTGTGAATTACCAAAATACCCCAGTTTGTGAAATTACCGAAACACCATCGATGGGTAAATTATTGAAATACCCCCAAAGGGTGAAATTATCGTTTTACCCTTAAATAATAAAATGACTGTTGTACCCTCGTGGTAGTAATAGCGTTGTATGTGTTAATTATATGATTGATTATGTTTGAGATGCGTTGCATACATGGATTGGTTATGAGTAGAATTACCTAACTACCCCTGTAGGGTAGAATTACCGAAATACCCTTATAGGGTAAAATGACTGATTTGCCCTTGTAGGTAAATGATCAACTTGTGCAATGAGTGGACTAATTTGACTGTGGTTGTATGACTGATATGTTTTTATTACATGTTTAAATAATTGTTACTGAGCACGGCCATTTTGCATACACGTGTAATGATTGAGCATGACATACACGACATATTGCATGGGGTTGGGATTATTAATACGGAAGAAGTTCTAGTAGGATCGCATGGTCGCTTAACGACTGTGGATCCACCGAAGGCTTTATAGCCACCGCAAGCTTTTTAGCCACCGAGCAGCCATGCTACACCGATAATGTTACTGAGGGCTGTGTGCCATTAATATGGCTTCATGCCGTAATTATGGGCTTTGTGCCAATACCGAAGGCTTTGTATCGATATTATGGCTTTGTACCAACCGTATTTACCATGGCTACGTGCCTAACTGATATATCGATGACTCTGTGTCGATCATACTTCCCCAAGGCTGTGTGCTGATTATATTATCGTCGCTGATAGCTATGTGCCAAACATAATACAGTCACTGATGGCTTTGTGCCAATTGTAATACCGCTACTGAAGGCTTTTTAGCCACCGAGCAGCCATACTGCACCGATAAGTTAGTGCAGCAACCGGTGCTACATACGGAGTGTAGAAATGGGTGGGTCGATTAAATCCCCACAAGAGTGTATGGTTGGACAAGAGATGGAGTGCAAGGTTGGGATGGGCATTAATGCATTGCATATATGGATTATGATGTTGAGATGGGCTTAGGCCCAGATATATATGATATGTGGCATTTGATATGGGTTAAGGCCCAACCGAGGTTAATTTGGGCTAAGGCCTAATTGCCACCGTTACTAAAATGGGCTTCGGCCAGGATTGTTGTGATTCATGTTCTTACTGATGAGGGTTGTACACACTGATTTTTCGTAAACTCACCCCCTCTTTTTAATTTTTCTCAGGTAATCCTCAATAAGCGGTTCGACGTACTGGAGGACTCAGAGGTGGCCACACTACGAGCAGTTTCAGATTTTCGTATTCTACTTATTTTTATTTTATTTTGGGTTCATATTTTTTAACAAGGCCTCTCTTAAATTTTGGTTTTCAGTTTTGCATTTCTAGTTTGTTATGTTTTAAATCTGCTCAACATTTAATCGCGGTTTTCCAAAACAATATATGTTTTCAAAACACTACGCTCTTGCAACTGAGTTGTAAATATCACGTTTTCATAAGTCAATTATTTTAAATTAAGCTTCCGCATCGAACAAGGTTTTGAAGGTAATGACTTCTTAATAAATGTCGATTATTAATAACAATCGCAAACTGGGACTTTAGTTTTTTAAATATCAAGAAGGGTTTTCAATGAAAATGCGGTTTTCAAAAAATACCTTAATGTGAAACGCCAGATTCGGGCCTAACTTCTAGGCTGGGTTTGGGGTGTTACATTTAGTGGTATCAGAGCCCGGTTACAAAACTCAGACTGTGAAATGGGCTTTAGTTTCTATTTTAAAGATGTTTACAAGTGATTTTGAAGTGGTTTTAGAAGGTTTTTGTGTGGCACACCGAGTCTCTGACGTCGGACCAAGTAAGTTCTCCTATTTGTTTAAAACTGTTATGCTGTAGATCGTTACTGGGCTTACTTTAGATGATAGACTAAACTAAGACTCTTAGTTAGAGTAAGACTGAGGCCCGTAGGAGACTAAAATTGTAGTGAGCTTGCAATTTCGAAAACAACTCTTAACTACTACTTCCATAAAACATTTGTTTAATTACTGGAACTATGAGCTAAATTCATAAAATTTGTAATTCAGATAATACGCGAAGTGATACTGTGCGTAGCAAAAGCGTAGTGGTATAATCGGTAGTGTGCGGCTATTTGATAGTTGGAAATTTCGAGGACGAAATTTCTTTAAGGGGGTAGATTTGTAAAGACCCAAATTTGGGCCTAGTAGAATTGGGCCCATTGGGCCTTGGGCATGGGAGTGTTTAAAATTTTTGTTTTTGAGAACATGAGAACGACATTTATGCAAGTTGGACCTGTTAGGTGAGTGATTTTGGAAGGTTAGGGGGATTCTATGAAATCTCGGGTTCAAACTTTAGCTTTAGGGAAATTTTGGTTTTAGGTAAATAAAACCCTGGGAGTTAGTAGTAGGCTTTAAGAATAAAATGTGGAGAAAAATGACACAAGGAAGGGAGTGGTCTAGTGGCAAGGTGTCATTAAGGGGATAAGTGAGTGCTTGGGTTCAAGTCTTGGTGCATGCATTTCATTTTGATTTATTTTTAAGTGAACTTAGACTTTGGCCCATAGGTTTATATTTAGTTGCGCATACTTTAAAACACAAGAGGAGCTTGTGGCCTAGTGGCTAGCGGCGTAGATTGTGCTACATGGGAGCTTGGGTTCGAATCTCATGAGTAGCAAAAAAGGGATATTTATTTTGCTAAGTTGGGGCGGCAAGAGTTTGTGTTGGATTTAAACTCTACTGAAGAAGGGATCCCACATCGGAAAGCTAGCAAGAGGGAAGGTGAGAAGCTAGCTATAATTGTAGTTGTCTATGAGGAGAGAAAGCATACCTGGTTAGCGTTGGGCATAGGAGCCATTCGGAGCGCGGTTTAGCAGCTTCAGATTCCTATCAGGTGTGCATTTCGCCCTACTCTAGCTGTAGAGCGGCAAATGCCGAAATGCCGGTCACATGACGATGGTAGCCACACGAGCATGTGAGCGCACGTGTGGGGGCTTTGACGCGATAGTTGAGGCCATCATGAGTATTCTTGTGGGTTGGCTGTTTGGGCCTCGATGGGCCAAGTAGGCCCAATGGGCCCATGGGCCCATATGAATAAGTTATATGATTGTGTAGTAGATGTTGGATTAGACTATGTGAACCTCATATATGTGGCTAGATTTGGGCTAAACGGGCCACACGAGCGTGTGGACCCATTTGGGCCAAGAATGGGCCCTAGGCCCATTCACATCATTATCTCTGTTTAGAATGCTTGAGTCGCTCGAGGCGACTGTAGACCTTCTGAGGAGTTAACAAAATTATTGAAATACCCTTAGTTTACAAAATTACTGAAATACCCCCGATTTTCAAAATTACTGAAATACCCTAATTTGTTAAATTACCAAAATACCCTCAGTTTGTGAAATTACCGAAATACCCTCGGTTTGCACAATTAATGAAATAACCCCCGGTTTGCAAAATTACTGAAGTACCCCTAGTTTACAAAATTACCAAAATAACCTCAGTTTGTGAACTTACTAAAATACCCTCGATTTGTGAAATTACCAAAATACCCTCGATTAGCAAAATTACCGAAATACCCCCGGTTTGTGAAATTACCAAAATACCCTCAATTTACAAATTACCAAAATACCCCCGGTTTGTAAAATTACTGAAATACCCCCGATTTGTGAAATTAACAAAATACCCCGGTTTGCAAAATTATCGAAACACCCTCGATGGGTAAATTACCGAAATACCCCCAATGGGTGAAATTACTGTTTTACCCTTAAACAATAAAATGATCGTTGTACCCTCGTAGTAGTACTAGCGTTGTATGTGTTAATTATATGATTGGTTATGAGTAGAATTACCTAACTACCCCTGTAGGGTAGAATTATCGAAATACCCTTATAGGGTAAAATGACTAATTTGCCCTTGTAGGTAAATGATCAACTTGTGCAATGAGTGGACTAATTTGACTATGGTTGTATGACTGATATGTTTTTATTACATGTTTAAATAATTGTTACTAAGCATGGCCATTTTGCATACACGTGTAATGATTGAGCATGACATACACGACATATTGCATGGGGTTGGGATTATTAATACGGAAGAAGTTCTAGTAGGATCGCATGGTCGCTTGACGACTATGGATCCACCGAAGGCTTTATAGCCACCGCAGGCTTTTTAGCCACCGAGCAGCCATGCTACACCGATAATGTTACTGAGGGCTGTGTGCCATTAATATGGCTTCATGCCGTAATTATGGGCTTTGTGCCAATACCGAAGGCTTTGTACCGATATTATGGCTTTGTACCAACCGTATTTACCATGGCTATGTGCCTAACTGATATATCGATGACTCTGTGTCGATCATATTTCCCCAAGGCTGTGTGCTGATTATATTACCATCGCTAATGGCTATGTGCCAAACATAATACAGTCACTGATGGCTTTGTGCCAATTGTAATACCGCTACTGAAGGCTTTTTAGCCACCGAGCAGCCATACTGCACCGATAAGTTAGTGCAGCAACCGGTGCTACATACGGAGTGTAGAAATGGGTGGGTCGATTAAATCCCCACAAGAGTGTATGGTTGGACAAGAGATGGAGTGCAAGGTTGGGATGGGCATTAATGCATTGCATATATGGATTATGATGTTGAGATGGGCTTAGGCCCAGATATATATGATATGTGGCATTTGATATGGGTTAAGGCCCAACCGAGGTTAATTTGGGCTAAGGCCGAATTGCCACCGTTACTAAAATGGGCTTCGGCCAGGATTGTTGTGATTCATGTTCTTACTGATGAGGGTTGTACACACTGAGTTTTCGTAAACTCACCCCCTCTTTTTAATTTTTCTCAGGTAATCCTCAATAAACGATTCAACGTACTGGAGGACTCAGAGGTGGCCACACTACGAGCAGTTTCAGATTTTCGTATTCTACTTATTTTTATTTTATTTTGGGTTCATATTTTTTAACAAGGCCTCTCTTAAATTCTGGTTTTCAGTTTTGGATTTCTAGTTTGTTATGTTTTAAATCTGCTCAACATTTAATCGCAGTTTTCCAAAACAATATATGTTTTCAAAACACTACGCTCTCGCAACTGAGTTGTAAATATCACGTTTTCATAAGTCAATTATTTTAAATTAAGCTTCCGCATCGAACAAGGTTTTGAAGGTAATGACTTCTTAATAAATGTCGATTATTAATAACAATCGCAAACTGGGACTTTAGTTTTTTAAATATCAAGAAGGGTTTTCAATGAAAATGCGGTTTTCAAAAAATACCTCAATGTGAAATGCCAGATTCGGGCCTAACTTCTAGGCCGGGTTTGGGGTGTTACAAAAAGAGAAAAAGAGTAGGAAAATGAAGGAAGTAAAATATTGCCATGAAAAAAATGTTGGTTAGATTGCCAACACGAATGCCATGGCAATTCTAAGAAGATGACGCAGCACTCAGTCTATGTCACTCTCAGTCAAATGTATTTGTACCAGATAAACCACTCTGAAAAAGAGGAAGCAAAAGGTGTGTGCTGAGAGGGAGGGACCTACCCTATTAATAAGGAAAGAGAAAAAAGAGAAAAAGAGAACTGGGGGGAGAAAGAGAAAAAGAGAGAAAAATGGTTTCTACCTCTCTGTATCAGATTCTTGTGAATTCTCATAAAAAAGCGAAGAGGGTAGCAGCTTACAGAGCAGAAGAATTACAGACGCAAGGAAGGGGAAGAGAAATTTGCCCTGTGTTTTGCATCAAATCTCATTTTTAGAGTGAAAGCTAGAGTAGCGAAAGCTTCCTGCAGTTCTGCCTTTATTTCCTAATTTGAACTTGTGATTTGTGAAATTAAAAAATAATGTTGAATGGTTTTATTATGGATTCGAATGTTCAACCCATGAGCTAATTTTCTTTGGGTTGGAATTGTTTTGGGTGAATTTTTATTATTTGTAATGACCATGGTTAGATTTTAAGTTGAATACTATTTCATTCGATTTTTTTTTATTTTTAATGCATGCATGCAAGCTCTAGACATAGATAACTGTGTAACATGTTATTAGATCTGATTTAATTCTGAAAAGATTAATTAGATTGGATTATAATCTGTTGATACAGGCAAGTATTTGAAAGAATATTTGTAGCACTCTAGACATATAAGTTGCAAACTGTACAAGGAAAGGGAGAAAAATCCAGATATCATTCTTGAGTTCTGTAGACATACAAAAACTTAGAATGATAGCTCAAAGTCTGGCCTTCGAAAGAAGCAGACTACAGTAGTGATTCCCTGAGCAATAGAATGGTCAAGATTTTGTCATGGAATTATTATGTTATAGAAATAAACCCAAGTAATTCCAACCTTTATCATTCAATAGTACAAACTCTTTCCCAATTATTCTTTGAGAATTGCCATAGCATTTCAATTGCCCTAGCATATTTTTAGTCATAGTTGATTTTATTTATCCTTTATTACAAACTCTTTCCCAATTACATCTTATTTCTTTTGCACAATTTAATTAGTTAATTTCTTAGTATATAACCAATTATTTTAGTCAATTTCAATTTTTTTTGGAGACGATACTCATTCATCACTTTATTACTTGTTTCGACGTGTATACTTTCACATTCGCATTACACATTCACACGCAACAAGTTTTTGGTGTCGTTACCGGGGATCAGAAGTTTTGATGAAATATTTGGAGTGTTATTATCTCTTTAATTTTATTAGTTTAGCTTAATTAGTGTTTTGTTTTTTTTTTAGGATTTTTTTATGCATGAGTAGAGATATTTTAGAAATTGAAGAGTATTCTCTTAATCCAAAAATTGAGAGAACCTTGAGAAGAAGGTGAAAAGAATTGCGAGAAATGGAAAGAATTAGAAATGATCAGGTTAGAGAAGAGCCATTACATCAAGAAGGAAGGGATGCTGATATTCCTCGAATAATAAATGACAGAGACAAACCCATCAGAGAATATGTAGTGCCAATCTTAGATGATTTGAGTCCAGGAACTATCAGGCAGCATATTCAAGCTCAGCATTTCGAGTTCAAGTTGGTGATGTTTCAAATGCTACAAACAGTGGGGAAGTTGAGTGAATTGCCTACTGAAGATCCAAGGTTTCACTTAAGACTCATTTTGGAAGTCTGTGATTCATTCAAGCAGCAGGGTGTTCTTGAAGATGCCCTGAAATTGAAGGTATTCCCTTATTCATTGCGAGATTGTACCAGGGCATGGTTAAATGCATTGCTGTCAGGTACTGTGGCATCTTGGAATGAACTTTGTCAGAGGTTCCTGTTGATATATAATCCTCCGAACATGAATTCCAAACTGAGGAACAATATTACTTCCTTCCAGCAATCTGAGGACGAAACATTATATGAAGCATGGGAGCGATTCAAGGAGTTAAATCAGAAACTGCCCGATGCATGGTTTCCAACATTCGACACAAATGGAAATGTTGTACAATGGATTGAATGCGCATACAAGGATGGTGGTTGGCGTATCTACCGCTGGGACTCTGTTCAATAAATCATATAATGAAGCATATGAAATTCTGGAGAGAATAGCAAACAATGATTATCAATACCCCATTACCAGAGTAGGGACTAATAGAAGAGTTTTTGGAGAAATGGAACTTGATGCGATCACTTCCCTAACAGCTCAAGTATCATCTTTAACAAATATGATTAAAACACTGAAAGGACCAGCTGTAGTGTAGGAAATGAAAGCAACCGAGTTAGCATGTGTTTATTGCAGAGAAGATCATGTTTTTTATGAATGCCCATCAAATCCAGCCTTAGTTTATTATATGGGACATTTCAATCGCAACAACAACCCATATTCCAACACATATAATCCGGGATGAAAGCAACATCCTAACTTCAGTTGGAGTAATTCATGGGGAAAATTCTAGCAATGCTATTCGACAGAATGTTGTGGGTGCACCATCTAGATAAAATCAATTCATGCCACGATGAAATGTTTACCAAAATTCACTTTTGAGTTCCTCATCAATGGAAGATCAATTGAAGGAATACATGGCCAAGAATGATGCTATCATTCAAAGTCAAGCTGCATCTTTAAGAGCTTTAGAGAATCAAGTGGGGCAAATTACCAAGGCATTAAGCTCAAGACCGTAAGGAGCACTACCAAGCGATACTAAAAATTCACGATCTCAAGGAAAAGAACAATGTAAAGCTATTACACGCAGAAGTGGTACGCAGCTATCAAGAGTTGTTAATGACACCACTATTAAAGAAAGTAGTTCAGATTTCACAAATAAGAAGAATTTAGAACCAGTGGTGGAGCAGGCTACAAAGGAAAGGAGCAACCAAAAAAATGTTGAAGCAGATTCACCTTGCATTGCCAATAAAAATGCCATGGCAAAACAACCTCAACAAATGGAAGGAAGGCCACTACCTCATTTTCCTTAGCGTTTCCAAAAATCTAAGCAAGATTTTCAATTCAAGAAATTCTTGGATGTCCTGAAGCAACTACATATCAACATACCGCTAGTGGAAGCATTGGAACAAATGCCCAACTATGTGAAATTCATGAAAGATATCTTATCAAAGAAGAGAAGTTTGGGAGAATTCAAAACTGTTGCTCTCACTGAAGGATGCACGGCAATGTTGGGAAACAAATTGCCACCAAAACTGTAGGATATAGGGAGTTTTACTATACCTTGCTCTATTGGAAACCATTATATAGGCAAAGCACTATCTAATTTAGGTGCGAGTATAAATCTCATGCTTATGTCTGTTTTAAGAAGCTGGGAATAAAGAAGGCAAGACCAACTGTAATAGTCCGGTTTATACACTAGTCATGTAACAACCCAAACCCGGCCCAAACACTATGGTCGAATCTAGTTTGTTACGAGGAAAACCTTTTTGAAACCATTTTGAAACCCATTAAGTTTCGTTGAAAACTTCTCGTATTTGATTATCTTGGTAAAATCATACTTAGTGTTTATTTTTTTTAAAAAGCATATTTAAGTCAAGTTATAAAAACAATTTCAACTGTGCCCGATGGCACTTTTAATAAAAGTTTTCGTTTTAATTTGGAAAACATGTGATTTAAATTCAATAATAATAACATAGTTTAAAACAATATCCAACATGAGGAAAATAACAAAAGTAAAGTGTCAGGAGGCCTTATTACATCCAAATAAAATAAAACCCGAAATGAAAATATCACAACTAAAATTTAAGTTCATTTAAATTAAATCCACTGCATGGCCTCCTCGAGTCTACCTGGCTCCACATCCGCGATCTATGTGTCACCTGAAAAATGTAAAGGAGAAGGTGAGTCACCAAGACTCAGTATGTAACCCTTCCCCCGTTTTAAAAAAAAATTTTCATACACAACATATAACAATTAATATGCAAAATATTATGTGTCCCGACCTAGCCAGCCATACGCCACTGTCTACCCCGTTGTGGTACCAAACCACTGGTGGTGCCAAACCACTGGTGACATATAGCCACAATGTGTTACCAAAACACTGGTGTCCGTAGACACAGATCGAGTGATGGGGCCAACCCATCGTGTGATACCAAATCACTGGCAGACGATCCCATATCTCAAGTGGGGCCAACCCACGGTGGTGTTAACCACAGGGATAAGTCGCTATGAGGTGCCAAACCTCTGGAGGTACCAAACCTCTGGTGACCTTAGTCACGGTGTGTTACCAAAACACTGGTGCCCGTCGGCACGAATAACACTGCCCCCTCCACTCATTAATCCCACAGCAGTCATATATATATATGTTACATGCCAACACATGCTTAAATCTCATGTGCCAATACATCATGCTTCCCAAAAGCATAAAATAACAAAATCATATTAACAGGTACTTACCTGAATTTCCATTTATACCAATAAGGTATATTATCCAATGCTACATAAATTAAGTTAGCATTCACAGTATTCAGCATATATAATAAATTATACGTGTGTATGTACACACCTGATATCGATGATAGTCCTAAATCCCGAAAAGAGGAGTCGGCCTCTCTAGATCTCTCTGCACCTATATTCGGCCAACCTTAGAATTAGCACTATGGCCTATTCGACCAAACCAAATTATTAGAAGGGGTTCCTTATGAACCCGAAATCTCACCTTTGCTTTTGCTACTAACCTCGACACTCAATACACAGATCTGTTTTACCAAATAATTGGTTAGTCACTACAGTTAATAGCCTTCTGCTTTTAATCGAATATCAATAAAAATATAGATCCTTACCACCTTACTTCAAAACCGATTGCTTCAAGATGATGGGCTCGCTTGCTTATTTCCCAATTCCAAAAGCCCTGTGACAATTTGATTTGTTCATACGATTAGTACCCTTAACAACCGTTGTCGAAACAGCCTCTTACCAAACATCCAAGTCGACATGAGAGGAGAACATAATCATTCGACTTAACATACTTACCCTTCAAAATTGATTAAAGACCGCCTCCCTTTCCTTGATCAATATTCGGCCTAAGAGGGAGTAATGGGGAGGAGATAGAGTTCCGGCTAAAGCTTATTAAAAGAGAAAGAATGGAATTCGGCTAATGTGAAAGAGAAAAATAATGGAAAAGGTGATCAGAATTTCGGCTAAAGGGGTTTGAGAAAGTAAAGAAAAATTAGAAGGAAATAGGGTTAGGTTTTTCGGCTAAGCAGAGATGGAAAAGAAAAGCAAGGTGGTGGGTTGTAGTATTTATAAGCATTCGGCACCCTCCCCCCCTTAGCTTGCCGTCCACACTACTCCACCAAGGAGTTCAAATTTCGTCAATCTTCCCCAATTGCTCCTGACCAATCATTTAATTTAATTCAAATAATTTGAATTAATCTCTAATAATAAATAATAATCTCCTAATAATCCATGTACTATCCTTAATATCCAAATAATATCCCTTTTTAATCAAATAAAATCCTTGATTATCCCATGATAATTTAAAAATGAAATACCTCCTTATTATCTAAAATAAAAAGAATTTAAGGAGAGAATTTCTCTCCCCTTATGCCGTCCAAATAAAGAGCCAAAAAGGAGATTTTTGTGACTCGAACCAAGGTTCTCCCTTGCTCCTTGGTGGCGTCACATGCTAGCTCTTAAGTGGCCTCACTTTTGCCACTTTGCCAAGGCCTTATTAGTGTCAAATTACACCCATTTATTCTTATAACACCCTCCTGCTAAGGCTCCCTGCCTTTAAAGTTAAAAATTGAAATTTTCCACCAAACCGTGCCAACTCAAAGCCTTAATTAAGCTCTATTATTCCATAAATAATATCACAGCAGTTCATACATAAGAAAAATAATTAAATTCCAAATAACCCCATTTTTGGGATGTTACAGTTCTACCCCCCTTAAAATAAATTTCGTCCTCGAAATTCCTTGATCAAAAGAGATGGGGGTATTGCTGCCGCATCACCTCCTCGGGCTCCCACGTAGCTTCTTCCACACCGTGGTTCCGCCATAGCACTTTCACTAAAGGCACTGACTTCCTACGTAGAACCTTCACATCTCGGTCTAAGATCTGAACCGGTTCCTCTTCAAATGATAAATCCGAATTCACCTCAATCTCTGCTACTGGCACAACGTGCGAAGGATCTGACCGATACCGTCTCAACATCGATACATGAAAGACATCATGGATCTGATTCAGTTTTGCCGGCAACTCTAGCTGATAAGCTACCGGTCCTACTCGCTTTACCACCGTATATGGGCCGATGAACCTTGGGCTCAGCTTCCCCTTTCGGCCAAATCTCAACACCTTTTTCCAAGGTGACACCTTCAGAAAAACCTTGTCTCCTACAGCATACTCCATTTCCTTGCGTTTTAAATCAGCATAGGATTTCTGTCTATCCGATGCTTCCTTAAGACGATACCGGATCACTTTGACTTTGTCTTCAGTCTCTGTTACCAATTCTGGACCTAGAACTTGTCGTTCCCCCAACTCCGTCCAACATGTAGGAGTACGGCATTTTCGTCCATATAGGGCTTCATATGGAGCCATCTGAATACTCGCTTGATAACTATTGTTATAAGCGAATTCCGCTAATGGTAGATACTCTTCCCAACTACCACTAAAATCCAAGACACAACCTCTTAACATGTCTTCTAAGATCTGTATCACCCTTTCCGACTGTCCGTCAGACTGTGGATGGAAAGCCGTACTGAAATCTAACCGTGTACCCAAAGCTTGATGCAACGCTTTCCAGAACCTTGACGTGAATCTGGGATCCCTATCCGAGATGATCGATACTGGCACACCATGCAATCTCACTATTTCCGACACATACAACCTAGCTAGCTTCTGAAGAGAAAAATCCACTCTTACCGGTATGAAGTGAGCTGACTTAGTCAGACGGTCCACTATCACCCAAACGGCGTCTTTCTTGCTGGGCGTAAGGGGTAGCCCACTGACGAAATCCATCGTGATCCTCTCCCATTTTCCATTGAGGGATCTTTACCGGTTGAAGTAGCCCTGATGGTAATTGGTGTTCAGCCTTAACCTGCTGGCACGTCAGACATTTTCCCACGAACTCAATTACCTCACGCTTCAACCCGGGCCACCAGAACTGTTTCCGTAGATCTCCATACATCTTGCTTCCCCCCGGATGCATAGCGTATGGGCTGCTATGTGCATCATGGAGAATTTTCCGCCTCAACTCCATATCCTTTGGCATACATGTTCGCCCTTGAAAACAAAGCACTCCATCACTAGACAGACTGTACCCTTCCAAACCACCATCCTGGACTTGTACCCTCTTAGCATTCAATCCTTCATCCACTAACTGCTTGACCTTAATCTCCTTGATCCACGTTGGCTTAACTTGCAGCTCTGCCAAGAGACTCCCATCATCATATAGACTCAACCGAGCAAACATTGCTCTTAAGTCCGTCACCACCTTCCGGCTCAACGCATCAGCTACCACGTTAGCCTTACCCGGATGGTACTCGATTGAACAATCGTAGTCCTTTAATAATTCAATCCACCGACGTTGTCTCAGATTTAAATCTTTCTGAGTCAAAAGATACCTCAAACTTTTGTGATCCGTGTAGACTATAGACTTTTCCCCATACAGATAGTGTCTCCATATCTTTAGAGCAAAGACAACTGCCGCTAACTCCAAGTCGTGCGTTGGGTAGTTAACCTCATGCGGTCTTAACTGACGGGATGCATAGGCTACTACCTTCCCTTCCTGCATCAGCACACATCCCAAACCAGTGTGAGATGCATCACAATAGACTGTGAATAACTTTCCTGCTTCAGGCTGTACCAAAACCGGAGCTTCCGTCAAAATTTTCCTTAGCTTATCAAAGCTTTCTTGTTGCTTCTCTGTCCATACAAATGGAACACCTTTCCTTAGTAACTTAGTTAACAGCGCTGCGATTAAAGAGAATCCTTCCACAAATCTCCGATAGTACCCCGCTAAACCCAGAAAACTTCGTATTTCAGCCACCGACCTAGGTGGTTTCCAATCCAATACTGCTTCAATCTTGCGAGGGTCTACTCTAATTCCTTCAGCTGATACTACATGACCTAAGAAAGCCACCTCCCTAAGCCAAAATTCGCACTTACTGAATTTGGCGTATAACTGCTTTTCCCTCAACACTTGTAGGACTACTCGCAAATGCTTGTCATGCTCCTCCTCCATCTTAGAATAAACCAATATGTCGTCTATGAACACCACGACAAATTGATCCAAGTACTGCTGAAATACCCTATTCATCAGGTCCATGAATGTTGCCGGCGCGTTGGTCAATCCAAATGGCATCACCAGGAACTCGTAATGTCCATACCGAGTTCGGAAAGCCGTCTTGTGAACATCAGCCTCTTTCACCTTAAGCTGATGGTAACCCGACCTAAGGTCTATCTTTGAGAATACCGACGCACCCTTCAGTTGGTCAAACAAATCATCGATCCGAGGCAACGGGTACTTGTTTTTGATCGTTAACTTGTTCAATTGGCGGTAGTCGATACACATCCGCATTGAACCGTCTTTCTTCTTGACAAATAACACCGGTGCTCCCCACGGAGATATACTGGGTCGGATAAACCCTCTGTCCAAGAGCTCCTAAATTTGAGCCTTCAGCTCCACCAATTCCTTTGGTGCCATTCGGTAAGGTGCTATAGACACAGGTGCCGTTCCGGGTAGCAAGTCTATACCGAATTCGACTTCCCGTTCTGGAGGCAGACCCGGAAGTTCTTCTGGGAACACATCAGCAAATTCCCCAACCGTTCGGACCTTTCCAACTACTGACTCCTTAGCTTCCAAAGCACAGATTTGAACCAAAAACGCCTTACAACCCTTCTTGACCATCTTCTCAACCTTCAAGGCAGACACCACGTTGGATAGGTAATTCCTTCTATCACCTATCATAACCACTTCATCATTTTCAGCCGTCTTAAGAACCATGCGCTTAGCCGCGCAATCCAAATTCGCCTGATGCTTAACCAGCCAATCCATTCCAAGGATCAAATCAAACTCCCCAAACGGTAGTTCCATCAGATCAGCCACAAATACTATCCCTTGGAGCTCTAGGGGTACGTCTCTATAAAGTTTGTCTACCACTATAGAGTGACCTAAGGGGCTAACTACAGTCATCTCCCTAGAAGCAGTTTCAGAGTTTAGGTCCATAGTTCCTACCACACTACTAGCAATATACGAGTGCGTCGAGCCCACATCAATCAATGCAACATAAGGAAGACCAAAAATTAGAAACGTACCGGTTATGACATCCGGTGCGTCACCCTCCTCGCGACGCCTCGCTGCGTAGACTA
This sequence comes from Gossypium australe, assembly GCA_005393395.2. Lineage (NCBI taxonomy): Eukaryota > Viridiplantae > Streptophyta > Magnoliopsida > Malvales > Malvaceae > Gossypium > Gossypium australe. The sequence goes on from CM016617.1 coordinate 34,650,168, forward strand.
AGCCAGGCTGCCTAGCCTCTGTGTTGCCTGAACCTCTGCCCTGAGTCCCACGACCTCGGTTAGAACCGTTGTTACCTCTGCCATTACCACGACCCCTCTGTGGTGGTCCAACATTTCTGCCCTGAGCACGGTTCTGTCCCTCTGGCTGGTTCTTAGCTAGTTTCCGAGGACAATCTCTGACCCGATGCTCCAAAGACCCACACTCAAAACATCCTCTATCGCCGGTCGAACAACTTCCCCAATGGGTCTTTCCACAGCGGTTACACTGAGTCGGCCTCTGATTAGCAGTCATGGGCCTTGTCGCCTGATTTGGCCCACTTGGCCTAGCCTTTTTCTGGACACTACCACTGGATCCAGCTGACCCAAATCCTCTCTTCTGACTATTCCTACTATAACTTTGCCTCACAGCCTCCTTGATCCCTTCGGCTACCTTAGCCTTTTCCACTAGAGATGAGAACTCACGAACCTGCTGCGGGGCAATCAGTAACCTCAAATCATCTCGGAGTCCGTCCTCAAAGCGAACACAGCGCTCGTGTTCAGCAGCCACGATGCCTCTAGCATACCTACTCAGCCTTAAAAACTCCGCCTCATATTCCGCTACTGACTTAGTTCCTTGCACTAGCCCTAGAAAGGCTTTCCTCTGAGCATCCGTATAGCTGGTGCCCACATACTTCTTTTGATAGGTGGTTTTGAAATAATCCCAGGTCAGATCATCTGCCGTAGCGCCATCTCGAACTGTCAGCCACCACTGATACGCTTCATCCTTTAGAAGCGATACGGCCCCTTTCAGTTTTTCCTCCTCCGTCAGGTCAAGATCATCCATGATCTTTTCTGTAGATTCTAGCCAGTATTCCGCTGCACTGGGTGCTACTCCCGACACACCCCGAAACACTTCCGCCCCGTTGGACCGAACTCGCTTGGGAACAGATTTTCGAGCTCCTAAATTTACACCAGCCCCAGCCACCATCTCCAAGACTCGCAAAACAGCTTGCGATACAGCCTCACCACCGGTCTGATCCTGCTCCTCAGCTCTAAAAGTAGGAGGTGATGGTGGCGGTGGTACTTCATTTTCAGAACCTTGTCCCGACTTGACGGGTTCAGACACCGTCATCCTACCCCTATAGCGTCCACGGCGTCCACGTCCTCTAGAACTCATTCTATCTACCGCGCTTTAATCTGATTAAGAAAAATTTTTATGCGTTAGCATTTGTTCCACTTTCTTATTCACGAAGAAATTTTATGAATTGAGTTTTAATCAGAGATTCTTTCGAGCAAACAAGGTTTCAGTTCCCTATCCTAGTTCACACAAAGGATTTCATGCATCCATTCCTTAATACTTTCCATACCTATTCGCTCTTCGGACATTTCTGCCCATTTCTAACCCAGGGGTATTTTCGTCATTTTTCCTACAGGGGTATTTTCGTAATAAAAGAAGGTGTAAAATTTTAGTAAAACAAATCACTTTGAATTTCCCCAAAACTGGAGGATGTTATCGAAAATTGGCAAGATTTAAAGATATGGCATCGTTTTGGAAACCAGGGGTACTTTGGTAATTTTATCAATCAGGAAAATTTTGAAATTTTGATAGATCGGGGATGTTTCCAACAGTTGTAAAACTCGGGGGTTTCTTTCTGAAAATGTTCCTTTTCAAATAGTGATATTTGTAAAAATTTCCAAAACCAGGGTCATTTCGGTAATTTTGCAACTTGGGGGCGTTTTCGTAATTTTTCCAAAACCAAAATATTTTGCTGATGATTTTCAAAGCAAGGTCTCTGAATGTCTGTAAAATCATTGAAATTTTTGGGCAAAACCATTGAATTAATATTTTATGGGTCAGGGGCATTTTGGTAATTTTACCCTTAAGGGTATTTCTGTAATTTTCACAAATCAAGTTTTTCGAGAAAAACGTTGTAAAAGTGACGTTCTCAGCTTTGAAAGAGTTTATTGCAAAAGTTCTGAAAACATTAGGGTTTTTGTTGTTTCATTCGTTTCAAAACGTGGCTAGTTCCCTTTCGGGTTTTAGTCATTATGTTAGGCCTATGACCGAGCCCTCTTGGTCAGGGTGAACCAAAGCTACGCACCAGGCAGGATTCGAGTGAAGAGGAGGTGGGTCACGCGGACCGCTTAAATACCAAGCTCCCACTGAACCTTTCTAGACATGCGCACAGAGGTTGCCACACCACTGAGCCCTCTGAGTTAGGGTGAACCGAAGCTACGCACCAGGTAGGATACCTGCGAAGAGGAGGTGAGTCACGAGGACTGCTTAAATACCAAGCTCTTCCGGATCCACTCCTAGACATGCGTACAGGGGTTACCACACCCTAGCTCAGTGACTAAGTCATAGGTTGGTTTAGTTCTTGAAGTCTTATGTCTTGTTTGTGTGTTTGAGTAGTCTAAACCTAGGGTTCAAGTTCCTACAAATCTATCTACGTTCCATGCTTCCTACCCCTCTACAGAAGATAATCCACGAAGAAGTTCAGATGTACTTACCTGGGCGGATCGGTGCCGGAGACTCGGGCCATGCTGCTTAAAACCCAAAAACAATTCAAAAGGCCTACTAAAACATTTTTGGGCCTTGGGCCCCCACAGCCGAGCTTTGAACTGGGCTCTAATACCAATTTTGTAACAACCCAAACCCGGCCCAAACACTATGGTCGAATCTAGTTTGTTACGAGGAAAACCTTTTTGAAACCATTTTGAAACCCATTAAGTTTCGTTGAAAACTTCTCGTATTTGATTATCTTGGTAAAATCATACTTAGTGTTTATTTTTTTTAAAAAGCATATTTAAGTCAAGTTATAAAAACAATTTCAACCGTGCCCGATGGCAATTTTAATAAAAATTTTCGTTTTAATTTGGAAAACATGTGATTTAAATTCAATAATAATAACATAGTTTAAAATAATATCCAACATGAGGAAAATAACAAAAGTAAAGTGTCAGGAGGCCTTATTACATCCAAATAAAATAAAACCCGAAATGAAAATATCACAACTAAAATTTAAGTTCATTTAAATTAAATCCACTGCATGGCCTCCTCGAGTCTACCCGGCTCCACATCCGCGATCTATGTGTCACCTGAAAAATGTAAAGGAGAAGGTGAGTCACCAAGACTCAGTATGTAACCCTTCCCCCGTTTTAAAAACAATTTTTCATACACAACATATAACAATTAATATGCAAAATATTATGTGTCCCGACCTAGCCAGCCATACGCCACTGTCTACCCCGTTGTGGTACCAAACCACTGGTGGTGCCAAACCACTGGTGACATATAGTCACAATGTGTTACCAAAACACTGGTGTCCGTAGACACAGATCGAGTGATGGGGCCAACCCATCGTGTGATACCAAATCACTGGCAGACGATCCCATATCTCAAGTGGGGCCAACCCACGGTGGTGTTAACCACAGGGATAAGTCGCTATGAGGTGCCAAACCTCTGGAGGTACCAAACCTCTGGTGACCTTAGTCACGGTGTGTTACCAAAACACTGGTGCCCGTCGGCACGAATAACACTGCCCTCTCCACTCATTAATCCCACAGCAGTCATATATATATATGTTACATGCCAACACATGCTTAAATCTCATGTGCCAATACATCATGCTTCCCAAAAGCATAAAATAACAAAATCATATTAACAGGTACTTACCTGAATTTCCATTTATACCAATAAGGTATATTATCCAATGCTACATAAATTAAGTTAGCATTCACAGTATTCAGCATATATAATAAATTATACGTGTGTATGTACACACCTGATATCGATGATAGTCCTAAATCCCGAAAAGAGGAGTCGGCCTCCCTAGATCTCTCTGCACCTATATTTGGCCAACCTTAGAATTAGCACTATGGCCTATTCGGCCAAACCAAATTCTTAGAAGGGGTTCCTTATGAACCCGAAATCTTACCTTTGCTTTTGCTACTAACCTCGGCACTCAATACACAGATCTGTTTTACCAAATAATTGGTTAGTCACTACAGTTAATAGCCTTCGGCTTTTAATCAAATATCAATAAAAATATAGATCCTTACCACCTTACCTCAAAACCGATTGCTTCAAGATGATGGGCTCGCTTGCTTATTTCCCAATTCCAAAAGCCCTGTGACAATTTGATTTGTTCATACGATTAGTACCCTTAACAACCGTTGTCGAAACAGCCTCTTACCAAACATCCAAGTCGACATGAGAGGAGAACATAATCATTCGGCTTAACATACTTACCCTTCAAAATTGATTAAAGACCGCCTCCCTTTCCTTGATCAATATTCGGCCTAAGAGGGAGTAATGGGGAGGAGATAGAGTTCCGGCTAAAGCTTATTAAAAGAGAAAGAATGGAATTCGGCTAATGTGAAAGAGAAAAATAATGGAAAAGGTGATCAAAATTTCGGCTAAGGGGGTTTGAGAAAGTAAAGAAAAATTAGAAGGAAATAGGGTTAGGTTTTTCGGCTAAGCAGAGATGGAAAAGAAAAGCAAGGTGGTGGGTTGTAGTATTTATAAGCATTCGGCACCCTCCCCCCCTTAGCTTGCCGTCCACACTACTCCACCAAGGAGTTCAAATTTCGTCAATCTTCCCCAATTGCTCCTGACCAATCATTTAATTTAATTCAAATAATTTGAATTAATCTCTAATAATAAATAATAATCTCCTAATAATCCATGTACTATCCTTAATATCCAAATAATATCCCTTTTTAATCAAATAAAATCCTTGATTATCCCATGATAATTTAAAAATGAAATACCTCCTTATTATCTAAAATAAAAAGAATTTAAGGAGAGAATTTCTCTCCCCTTATGCCGTCCAAATAAAGAGCCAAAAAGGAGATTTTTGTGACTCGAACCAAGGTTCTCCCTTGCTCCTTGGTGGCGTCACATGCTAGCTCTTAAGTGGCCTCACTTTTGCCACTTTGCCAAGGCCTTATTAGTGTCAAATTACACCCATTTATTCTTATAACACCCTCCTGCTAAGGCTCCCTGCCTTTAAAGTTAAAAACTGAAATTTTCCACCAAACCGTGCCAACTCAAAGCCTTAATTAAGCTCTATTATTCCATAAATAATATCATAGCAGTTCATACATAAGAAAAATAATTAAATTCCAAATAACCCCATTTTTGGGATGTTACAAGTCAGAACAGTGGTTTCGGGACCACAAATCCGAGTCTGAATAATATTTTAATATTATATTCTGTGCCGTTGATATGTGGTTTAGCACATGGTAAATTTTCGTAAGTGAATTTGTCTGTTCGTGTGTTTAATTTGAGCAAAGGATTGATTTGCATTAAATGTGAAAGTTGTATGCCATTTGTTGATGTACTAATGTGTTGTGGCTTTTTAAAGTTATGGCCTTAAATGGCAATTTAACCACTATTAGTTAGTGGGTGAATGTGGTCAAAAATGACCTTGTAAAATATGCTTTATATATTTTATTTTGAAGGTTAAATTTGGAAATGGGTTATTAAGTTATATTATGATAGAATAAAGCATTTAAAATGGCCATTTCTATTCATTCTTTCACCGAAAATACAAAGAAAAGAAAACAAGGTTTTAAGCTAGCTATATTCGGCCATTGTTCAAGCTTGAATTCAAGGTTAGTTTCCGATCCGTTTTCGATAATTTCTACGTTTTTGCAATCGTTGCTTTGAGAGCTATCAGACCCATGTCTCAATTTAATGAATTGATGATGTTTGTGTGCTATGCCATTGATGATTTGTTGAGCTTTTTGATGATTTTAGGTGTTAAATGAAAGATACGAGCTAGATGAACATGTTTTGTTCTTGAAGTTTTGATAAATTTAGCTAATTAGGGCTAAATTGAGAAAATAGAAAGTTGAGGGACTAAATTGCAAATTCGATGAAATATTTGGACTTATATAGTCCCTAGAGAGGTTCGGCCAAGCATGTGTATATGTGGATTTTATGAATTTGGTGTTTTGTGAAAAATGGACTAGATTGATAAAATGTGCAAATGTGAGGGCTAAATTGCAAATAGCCCTAAATGTATGTCTTTGGATTGAATTGAATGAACTAGTGAATAAAAGGGTTATTCTGAATATGTTTAGATCAAAAACTGAGGAAACCGGATTTAGATCGCGGAAAAGCGAAAGTAAACGAGTAGCCGTTTCTATTTCGATAAACCGAATCCGAGGTAAGTCACTATGCAAATAAACGTACTTGTTTGATATTATATGTGTTCATATGATTAATGTTGACTGTGAAGGTTTATGAGAAGTTATGAAAATGAATTCCGAGATAAGTTCAATATAGTGACTAAGTCCGATAAGTCCCGTACGAACCTAAGAATAAATAGGATTAGCTATGTCATGACATAGGTAACTATTCTGTTTTATCATGTAAGACCACATCTGGGACATTGGCGTTGATTTGAGATTCGTGTAAGACCTTGTCTGGGACAGTGGCATCGATATCTGAATATGTGTAAGACCACGTCTGGTTCGTTGGCATCAATATAAGATTTACGTATAAGACCACGTCTGGGACGTTGGCATCATTATGATTTTTACGTGTAAGACCATGTCAGGGACATTGGCATCGTTCTGATTTGTGTAAGACCCTGTTCGGGATAGTGGCATCGATATCTGAGTGCACGTAAGACCTCGTCTGGGACGATGGCATTGTACTACTATTCCGAGCTTTTAAAGTATCCTATTGGATTCCTTATGGTTCAACGGGCAAGTATGAAATACGAATGACAAATCCGAGCTTTGATAGATTAAGGCTTAGTTTGGATGGGCGGTGTGTTTACCTCCAGTGAGATTAAAAACAGCGATGGCGGTGAGATTAGTTACTGTAGCGGTGAGATTAGATACTGTAGTAGTGAGATTAGAAACAATGGTGGAGTGTGTGTTTGGATTCAAACGCAGCTGTAGCGGTGAGGTGAGAATATAAAATGACTATTAAGGACATCAGATTAGAATTGATATAAAACTTTTACAAAATTATTAAAAATATGTTAATTTATAAATTCATTTAATAAATATTAAAATGTATCTTATGATATTTTATTATAAATATTTTAATTAATTATATAATTATTTTTTATAAAAATCCAATTAAAAATAGTATTTAATATCATGAAAATACAAAAAATATTATTATAATGAAACATTGTTTTTAAAATTAATAAAACTAAAATTTTAAATATAAAAGAGATTGGGATAAAAGATAAAATGAGATATATTTTACCAAAAGTATAAAAAACACATGACAAAGACAAAAAGGATAAAAGCATTTGCCGTGGTGGTTTCTGAGTGTGTTAAAACGTTTGATATCAGAGTTCTATATCGTGTTGTGTTGAGATCATGAAATGCAGATGTTACCTTTAGCATTTTATTGTATTTCCCATCTCTGGTTTTAATCACATATGTTTTTTGCTAACAATGGTCAATGGAATTCCTCATGCCAAGTAGAAATTCATGGCTAAAAGAGAAAGGGAAAGACTTGCAGCAAATTGTATTAAAACTTGGAAGGTAACATGACAAAACAGGGTTGATAAAAAAAATTTAAATGAAATAGCAGGCTGTTATTTCAGGTTAACCCTAAAACTAGGATTAGAATATAAAAACATTTTAAACATTCCGCCAAACAGGGTTGGCATTCTAATTCTCACCTCTTTCTTGCTAAGATTTTTCTTTTTAGTACGCTCTACAAGAGACAGATGAGATGAATCAGGGCTCAGCGATGGGTGGATTACGGATCCTTCTTCCCTGATAAACAGAGCAATGAAAAAGCCTTCTTTGTCCTCAACCGGGTCAGTCCGGAGCAAATGTTCAACTACAAAGCAATAACGCAGGAAAAACTTAAGAAAGCATCCTAAAGAAGTAGCTTCAGGAGCATAATAACGAATTGATTCTAGGTAACTTAATGATCAAATTGTATCATTAATAGTAACATCTTTGCATGAAAAACTAGAGTACTCTCATTATTTAAGTGAAATGGCATAAAGTTTTCTATGAACAAATCAATACAAAAATATCATCATAAAGTTTTCTGAATGTGTTTAGTCATGATCAAGTTAATAGTATTGAGCTTTCTTATTTGATTTTTTTTCCTAGGAGTTAAGGAATATTCCGAGTATCTGAACCCAATGGAATGAGTCTCCTAAAAGAATGCCAAGAGAAAGGATCGCAATTTCATTCTCACGAAGAAATAGTAGATCGGAGCCCCATATATGAACGCTGCACTCATGTCTACAAAAATTCAAATCTAAGGTTTGAAATATTTGACCTGCGCTGAGATACAAAAATGTACATAATAAAATGGGTGCAAACTGCATGCCACACTACAAGATCTAGCTTATTAGAAATGCTGCTTAACAAGTGTGCATATTACTGTCTTTGTAGTTGTAATAATGATGAGAATGGTCGTATAATGTGTTTTAATAAATTACATTTTCATTTGTTATGTATGCCCATGCATTTTTAAAAAGCTATAAAAGCTCTCAAATCATTTCAACTAAACTAAGATCATTTCAACTAATTTAAAATCCTATGCATTTTGTCAGAAATATAAGCAAAAAGACCAACCAAAACAATTTTTCTCTAAAAAGCAAACTTGGTATACAAAAAGAAATTAGTAAGAATCATACCTTATGAACAAGGCCCCTCCAAACTGTTTCATTTTATCTGCCAAATAGATAGATTGACTACTGCAGGACCAGCAACAATCTCGGTGACTACTGTAGAACCAAACGACAGAATATATAAGAAAATGAAAGGAATTTGGTAAGTCCATTTTGCATGTTCTATGTAGAAGTCTATGACAAGAAGCAGACTCTAACATAAGCAAAGGTAGCAGCCACAACCAAGACAATCCCAACCATAAACCATGTTATCACACAAGTGTATTGCTCAAAATGGTATTTCATCAATCAAACAAAAAAAAAATAGGCTCAAAACTAGCTTCCACCAAAACCCATCAAAGTAATCGGGATGTTTTGTAATAGGGCAAACAGATGTAATTTCAGCTGAGCTCGTATCGAAATCAATTCAGAAATCTTACAGCTGTCAGGTAAAAGGGCATGTTGCAATTTGAGTTATTACAGCCCGTTGTAGGCCTAAATAGATGGCATAGTTTAAATTAGCCAAACACCAGTTATTGATCACTTACGTAAAGCAATCCGAAAGAGAACCTGCCCTAAGACCAATCATAAATGATTCATGGATAACTGTTTTAAGCTACTGTATAATCAATAATCATTCACTTGAGACAACTTTTATTGAAGGAAGATGTTAGGTGTGTAGGAAAATGAGAGATAGAAATGCATAGATAGCGACAATACAACAAATTACACGAATCGCAACCACCATTAAAGGAGATAAAAATATACTACAGAAAAACACAACCAAGTAATTTGAAAGATACAGCAAAAGCTTCAATTATCTTGAAAAAAGAGATGAAAAAGAATCTGCGAAAAGGTCGAACTTGAATCGGCATAAACTAACAATCGAAAACCAAAATAATATCATGGGAATCCAAGCATAACTTAATCGGACATTTCGAAAACTAACATTGCCATATACCCCATAAGGGAACTTGGAGAAGGAGAATTGAATAATCAACAGGTCGATATGAAAAATTTGTCTACTTTTCAGAATTTGATCATATGTATAGGCTATGACATTGAAGAACAAGCTTCCATTTCCAGATTAGAATATCAAATACTTCCAAAGTAACAACAAAATGCCCTGTGTAAATACCCAGCAAAAGCTAATTTTCTTAACGAACAAACCCAATAAAAATCCATAACAAAATTAGTAGTACATTAAAACAACTCACATATTTTCTAAAGCATTTTCATTTCTATCCATTAAGAAAGACAATTCCAACCATAAACCATGTTATCACACAAGTGAATTACTCAAAATGGTATTCAATTCATCAATCAAACAAAAAACAAAAAGGCTTAAAACCAGCTTCCACCAAAACCCATCAAAAGAAACAGAAACAAAATGATAAAAAGAAGTATGCAATTCTAATCAATAAAAAAAAACCTTGCCCAAAATGATAACCAAAGAAACTTTTGATTAACAACAAAATCGGTCTTTATTCTTTAAGAAAAAAAAAAGGAAAACATTAAAAACCCTGAAATTTAAACAGGAATATATGAATCACAACAACCCAAAGCTCGTATCCATTTAAAAGAAAAGAAAATTTAATCAGACAATAAAAATTAAACATTTTTATAACAAATTTAAACAGGAAATGGAAGAGGAAAAAAACCCAAAAAGATTTGCTTACCGACGTGAATTCTTGATAGAGAGAAACTTTTTATTGTGATGCAAGAAAGGGAGAGGGCTCATTTGGATTGGCTTTGTGATGGAAGAAAGGGAGATATTGGAAATTAGAGATTGAAAGATATTCAATAGAATGGAATGAAATTTTTTGGGAGGAAAATGTGAAAGAGAAAAAGAGAGTGGTCGGAGAGGGGATAACCAGTAGCAAAAAAGAGGGGAGAAACACTGTTTTGATAAAATGGTAAAATAATAAATAAAAGTAAGGGTTTTTTTGTCTGGTAAAAATAGCTTCAGCAGAACTGGGGATAACTGTTGCTGAAACCTTCAGTTTATTTTATACAGATCAGTGTGTTTAAAATTGGATTTTGGCTGAAACGTGATGCTGAACCAAACAGCATTTCAGTGAGATTGATAGCAATTAGCTACCCAACTGCACTACACTGACTTCATAAGCCAATCTAAAGGAGCCCTAAGTAAATGAATGTTCGATTCAGGTATGTTGATCATACACCAAATGTGTATATAAGGTAAGTGACTAAGTGTTTTACTATGATGGATTGGAAATATGATACATGAAAGCATATATGAAAAACTATGTGTTTGTGATTCTTGAATTGATAAATGTGGCAATTTGGCCAAGAATATGAATCAAAGTATAAATGTGAGAAATTTACCTTGTAGAAGAAATACGCCAATGTGGTTATATGCTTACATGCTTTACATATCAAGTTTGTTTGTGTATTTACTTACTAAGCTTTTGGAAAGCTTACTCTCTATATGTGTTTTCTTTATTCTTTAGGTCGTCTAAGCTACTGATAGGCTCGGGACCGTCACGGATCGTCATCACACTACTAAAACTTATTTTGGTACACTTTGAAAATGTATATAGCTCAATATGGCATGTATAGACTAGTTTTGGTATAAGTTGTATAATAAACTTAGCCATGTGATTTGGCTAATTATGTTTTGCTAATATGCCTTAATGAATGTGATATGTGAAGTTGTTTTGGCATGATTAGTTGATAAATGAAATGGTTATGAGATGGTAAGTATATATTGATGAAAGGATCTTGGTATAATTTAGATTTAGTCATGCAAATTGGTATGTTTGGAATTGGTTTGAATGGTTTGTAGTGTGATTACCTTAGTTGGCAAATATGCATGAATTGGTCGATTATTTTGGTATGTTATGAGGGTAAAATGTGCATGAGACATCTTGTTAAATATGGCTTGTAGGTTTGACCCTTATGGGTGGCATTTTGGCCTCATAAATGGCCTATAATGTCACATGGTTGTGGCACACGGGCGTGCCAACGACCGTGGGTGAATTGTAGGATGTAGTTTAACATCACACGGCCTCGACACTGGCGTGTCATCTGGTCGTGGTGTGCAAGTCAGTAGCTAGCATAAAAGTACCCGGCCAAACACACGGGCGTGCTTGGTGGCCGTAGTGGGGAAGTCAGTATATGACCTAAAAGTACACGGCCATGGCACACGGGCATGCCTAGTGACCGTGTTGGTATAGTCAGTATATAGACACGAATGGATATACGGGGGTGTCTAGAAGCTGTGGAGGGCACACGGTCTCTTCCCACGGGCGTGTCTCCCCTGTAGTTTATTAAAGTTTTAAATTTTCGTGAAATTTCATATGTGTTTCAGTTTAGTCCCGACTCGACTTCTAAGTATGATTAAGGTCTCGAGGACCCGTTTAAGGGACATTATGTCTGAGAATGATGATTGAATGTATGATTTTGTCTGCGAACATTTTCGATATGTCCAGTAACGCTCCTAACCTTAATCCGGTGACGGACACGGGATAGGGATGTTACATGTGGCTGGTATCAGAGCTACGGTTTAGCCGATTCTCGGACTAACGTAGCATGTCAGAATCTAGCTATACATGCCATATATCTGAATTGTGATAGTGTGATGAATCCTGACGTATAAATGTGATTTTCGTATAGTAATGGATCCCGAAAGAGCCGTAGCTGACGACGTAGAAAGTAATGCGCCTGCTCCTGCGCAAGGGACAGCGCCTTCTAATTCGAGACCGGCTACGAGCGGTCATGAGGGAAAAGCTAAACAAGCTTTCTTCCAGATGATGAATGAGTGGCTCACTCAGTTCGTAAGAAATAACCCGACTGTTTCATAACCTCCGCCCCCGATTAATCCCCTTTAGACATCCGATATACCTCCGGTTGTAAATCTAAATCTGTTGAATAAGCCTCCTGTTGACAAGATCTGTAAGTATGGGGCTGAGGAATTCCGGGCTACTAAAGATGATGATGCTGAAAAGGCCGAGTCCTGGATTGAAAATACCATTCGGGTATTCGATGAAATGTCTTTAACTCCAGAAGAATGCATAAAGTGTGTTGTATCGTTACTTCAGGATGCAGCCTATCAATGGTGGAAAACCTTAATTTTTGTTGTTCCAACGAGTAACGTGGGACTTCTTTCAGATCGAGTTTCGGAAGAAATATATCAGTGAGAGGTTCGTTGATCAGAAACGAAAGGAATTTCTGGAACTTAAACAAGGCCGAATGACTGTTTCTGAGTATGAGCGAGAATTCGTGATACTGAGTCAGTATGCCCGGGAATGTGTATCTTCTGAAGCTATAATGTGCAAAAGATTCGAAGATGGCCTTAATGAAGACATCCGTTTGTTAGTGAGATTTTAGAAATAAAAGAGTTTGTGGTACTTATTGACAGAGCTTGTAAAGCTGAGCCACTAAGGAAAGATAAGAGGAAAGCTGAGTCTGAAGTTCGTGATGTGAGAAAGAGATTTCCGAGCAAATCATTCCAGTCATCTTCGAAGAGATTCAAAGAAAATCAGAGTCGTTCTAGAGATAATGTGGGACATTTGAATAGAAATCAATTTAGACTGCAAATGAGTTCTAAAACCTCAGCAACTTTAGTGGCTAGCGTGGGAAATGCTCGATCTGAGAGACCTGAATGTAAACATTGCGGAAAAAGGCATCTGGGAAGTTGTAGATTGAATGACAGAGCTTGCTTCAGATGTGGATCGCTTGATCATTTTATCCGTGATTGCCCTGAGTCTGTCAAGCCAGAAACTGTTCAGAATTTGAGGTCTGATAATGCATCTACAAGAGGTAGATCGACGAAGAATGTAAGAAACGTCAGTGGTAGTCAGAGAACTATGAGAGACAATGTTGTCCGATCTGAAGCTAGAGCGCCTGCCAGAGCGTATGATATCCGAGCTCATGAGGAAGCTTCATCATCTGATGTATTAACTGGTACTTTTACTCTTTATGATACTTCTGTGATTGCTTTGATAGACCCTGGTTCTACGCATTCATATATATGCATGAATTTAGTATTCAGCAAAACTTTGCCTGTAGAGTCTACTGAGTTTGCTATGAAAGTATCGAACCCCTTAGGTAAAAGTGTCTTTGTTGACAAAGTATGCAAGAACTGTCCGTTACTGTTTCAAGATATCTGTTTCTCTGCTGATCTGATGCTTTTGCCATTTGATGAATTTGATATTATTCTGGGTATGGATTGGTTGTTTATGCATGATGCTATTGTGAACTGTAAAAGAAAGACTATAGATTTGAAAGGTCCGAATAATGAGATTGTACGGGTTGAATCTGATGATTTAAATGATTTGTCTACTACGATATCTGTTTTGAAAGCTCAGAATTATGTGAAAAAGGGTTACGAGGCATATTTTGCTTATGTGATTGATTCAAAAGTATCGGAGAAGAAGGTTGAGTCAGTGCCTGTAGTCTATGAGTTTTCTGATGTGTTCCCTGAAGAACTGCCGGGTTTGCCTCCGATTCATGAAGTTGAGTTCGGTATTGAGTTGCTACCTGGTACCACACCTATTTCGATAGCTCTGTATAGGATGGCACCAATAGAGTTAAAAGAGTTAAAGTCACAGTTGCAAGAATTGATTGATAGAGGGTTTGCTAGACCGAGTTTCTCGCCTTGGGGTGCTCCTGTTCTGTTCGTGAAAAAGAAAGATGGCACGATGAGAATGTGTATTGATTATCGTCAGTTGACTAAGGTAACAATAAAGAATAAATACCCGTTGCCCAGAATCGACGATTTATTTGATCAGTAAAAAGGAGCTACTGTGTTTTCCAAGATTGATCTGAGATCGGGATACTATCAGTTGAGAGTGAAAGATTCAGACATTCCGAAGACTGCTTTCAGAACGAGGTACGAGCATTATGAATTTCTAGTTATGCCATTTAGACTAACAAACGCTCCTGCTGTTTTTATGGATTTGATGAACAGAATTTTTAGACCGTATCTAGATCAATTTGTTGTTGTATTCATTGATGATATTTTCATTTATTCACATGATGAAAATGAGCATGCTGAACATCTGAGAATTATGTTGCAAACTTTGAGAGAAAAGCAATTATACGCGAAATTCAGCAAATGTGAATTCTGGTTGCATGAGGTTAGCTTTCTAGGACATATTGTGTCAGCTTCTGGAATCTGAGTGGATCCGAGTAAGATTTCTGCTATTCTGGATTGGAAACCTTCGAGAAATGTGTCTGAAGTCCGTAGTTTTCTGGGACTTGCTAGTTATTACTGCAGATTTGTAAAAGGGTTTTCAGTGATAGCTACTCTGTTGACTAGATTACTTCAGAAAGATGTCAGATTTGAATAGTCGGATAAATGTCAGAAAAGTTTTGATCAGTTGAAAACTCTGTTAATCGAAGCTCCAGTATTAGTACAGCCAGAATCGGGTAAAGAATTTGTTGTATACAGTGATGCTTTGTTTAATGGTTTGGGATGTGTTTTGATGCAGGAAGGCAAAGTGATAGCTTATGCCTCGAGACAGTTAAAGCCTCATGAGAAGAACTATCTGACACATGATCTTGAGTTAGCTGCGATTGTGTTTGCACTTAAGATTTGGCGTCATTATCTATACGGTGAGAAATGTCACATATTTTCAGATCACAAAAGTTTGAAATATTTGATGACTCAAAAAGATTTGAACTTACGTCAAAGAAGATGGCTTGAGCTGTTGAAAGATTATGAGTTTGTGATAGATTATCATCCAGGTAAAGCAAACGTTGTTGCTGATGCATTGAGTAGAAAATCGTTGTATGCACTACGAGCTTTGAATACTCAACTGAATTTGTCTAATGATTGTTCTATGATAGCTGAATTAAAAGTGAAACCATTATTTTTACAACAGATATGTGATGCTCAAAAGTCTGATAATGAATTGCTAGCAAAACGAGCTCAGTGTAAAATGAACTCTGAATCTGAATTTCAAATTGTTGATAATTGTTTGAGATTTCGAGATCGTATCTGTGTTCTGAGAAATCTAGAGTTGATTCAGTTGATTTTGAATGAAGCACATAATAGTCGTCTATCCATTCATCCAGGGAGTACTAAGATGTATCATGATTTGAAACGACACTACTGGTGGTCTAGTATGAAAAGGGATATTTTTGACTTTGTTTTGAAATGTTTAATTTGTCAGCAAGTGAAAGCTGAACACCAAGTTCCGTCTGGGTTGTTACAATCGATTTTGATTCCTAAGTGGAAATGGGATAGAGTGGCGATGGACTTTGTTTCTGGTTTGCCTCTGACTCCGAGAAAGAAAGATGCGATATGGGTCATAGTTGACCGATTAACAAAATCTGCCCATTTTATTCCAGTAAGATCTGATTTCTCACTTGAAAGATTTGCCGAGCTTTATATTGCTGAGATTGTAAGATTGCACGGGGTGCCACTATCCATTGTGTCTGATAGAGATCCGAGGTTTACGTCGAGATTCTGGAAGAAACTGCAAGAAGCTTTGGGCACGAAATTGCATTTCAGTACAGCTTTTCATTCACAAACAGATGGTCAGTCTGAACGAATTATTCAAATTTTTGAAGATATGTTGAGATATTGTATACTTGAATTTAATGATTCGTGGGAGCTGTATCTGCCGTTGATCGAATTTGCGTACAATAACAGTTTTCAAACGAGCATCAAAATGGCACCTTATGAAGCTTTGTATGGACGTAAATGTCGTACACTTTGTATTGGACCGAACTCAGTGAGAATAAGCTTCACGAGGTTGATTTGATAAAAGATTTAGTACAGAAAGTGAAGTTGATCCGAGATTGTCTGAAAGCAGCATCTGATCGTCAGAAGTCGTATGCAGATTTGAAACGAAAAGATATAGAATTTGAGATCGGCGACAAAGTATTTCTAAAAGTGCCTCCGTGGAAGAAAGTGCTTTGATTCGGACAAAAAGGCAAATTAAGTCCGAGGTTCATCGGACCGTATGAGATCATTGAACGTGTCAGACCTGTTGCATATAGATTAAAGTTGCCGTTTGAGCTAGACAAGATACACAACGTATTTCATATTTTGATGCTTCGTAGGTATCGATCCGATCCGTCACATGTAATTGCCCCATCTGAAATTGAAATCCGATCTGATATGACATATGAAGAGGAACCGATCCGTATCTTAGCTGGTGAAGTGAAAGAGTTGAGAAATAAGAAGATTCCGTTAGTGAAAGTACTGTGGAATCGACATGGGGTTGAAGAGGCTACCTGGGAGCCTGAAGACTCAGTGAAACAACAATATCCGAATCTGTTTGACGGTAAGATTTTCGGGGACGAAAATCCCTAAGGGAGGAGAATTGTAACAGTCTGGTTTATACCCTAGTTAGAATAGTGGTTTCGGGACCACAAATCTGAGTCTGAATAATATTTTAATATTATATTCTGTGCCGTTGATATGTGGTTTAGCACGTGGTAAATTTTTGTAAGTGAATTTGTCTATTCGTGTGTTTAATTTGAGCAAAGGATTGATTTGCATTAAATGTGAAAATTGTATGCCATTTGTTGATGTACTAATGTGTTGTGGCTTTTTAAAGTTATGGCCTTAAATGGCAATTTAACCACTATTAGTTAGTGGGTGAATGTGGTCAAAAGTGACCTTGTAAAATATGCTTTATATATTTTATTTTGAAGGTTAAATTTGGAAATGGGTTATTAAGTTATATTATGATAGAATAAAGCATTAAAAATGGCCATTTCTATTCATTCTTTCACCGAAAATACAAAGAAAAGAAAACAAGGTTTTAAGCTAGCTATATTCGGCCATTGTTCAAGCTTGAATTCAAGGTTAGTTTCCGATCCGTTTTCGATAATTTCTACGTTTTTGCAATCGTTGCTTTGAGAGCTATCAGACCTATGTCTCAATTTAATGAATTGATGATGTTTGTGTGCTATGCCATTGATGATTTGTTGAGCTTTTTTATGATTTTAGGTGTTAAATGAAAGATATGAGCTAGATGAACATGTTTTGTTCTTGAAGTTTTGATAAATTTAGCTAATTAGGGCTAAATTGAGAAAATAGAAAGTTGAGGGACTAAATTGCAAATTCGATGAAATATTTGGACTTATATAGTCCCTAGAGAGTGTAACACCCTAAAAATCCAAGTATTATATTGCATGATTTGGTGTTTAGATTATGAAGGAAATTTTTTTTTATTATTTATTTTAGTGCTTATTATAGCCCTGAAGAAGAATTAGAATTAATTGGGTATAGAATAATTTTTTTTTAGTTTTAAAATTTATGGAAGTGGAGCAAGTGGTATTGACACATAAGTTAATTAATGTGTCAAAGTGTAGCATAAGATGAGTATATGGCAAAGTGGTGTTGGCGCATGAGTTAGTGCATGAGGGAAAAGGTTCGAATCCCTTGTTTAGCATCTAGATGAATTTTATTTTTTTTATTTTATTTTCTGCACATGCATAGCAAGTGTCGGCCAAGTGCATATATGGTAAGTGTTGACCATGTTATTTTTGGTTAGTATATCAAAGGATTAAGGAAATTGTTAACTTAAGGAAGGGAATCAAGAATTTAAGGAAAGGTATGAAGATATGGGGCAAGTATCAAGGAAATTATTATGGAAACAATATCATGGCCATTTGACCATGCATAGGGACGGCAATTGGGACTAAAGGGGGAGCCGAATTTTTGGTGATAGTTTGGCTAGGAATTGAAGTTTCTTTTTGATCATTCCTAGCAACTTTGTGCAAAATTTTGCATTCCTCTTCTCAACTTTTCCCTTTGGCCAAATTTGTGCATTTGGTAAAGCTCTAATCTTGTGACCATTTGGTCATTTTTGTTTATTGCTTTAGCATTTTGCTTTGTGCCTTTTCTTTGAGTGTCGAAAATCACCTATACCAAAAGCCATTCTTTTCTTTTCTTCTCCCCATTGTCGAATATACATCTTTCTCAAAATTCATCTCTTTCTTTTCTTTTCTCTTCCATTCTCTTTGAAAACCAAATCATCATCATCTTTTCTTCCATCTTTTATCTCTTCTTTTATTTCTTTTCAATCAAAATTTTCCCCATTAAACTCTCTAATGGCCGAATGCTAATGTGCGTATAGCCGATTTTATTTTCTCTTTTCTTTGATTCTTAATAGCCGAAATCTTCATCAATCACAAACACCATTCTCAATCCTTTCTTTTCGGCCGTGGAAAATAGGTAAGGGATTCTTTTTCGTTTTCGATTGGTTAATAGTGATATGGCCGAATTTTGATGGTGTCATGAAGGACCATTTGGATCGAAATACACGTTCGTTCTATTAACGTTTTATTCGTTATAATATAGTGCAATAACGGAAGATCGGAACTCAAGTGTTCGAGAGAATCGTAGAAACGTTGGAATCGATTTATTGTGGTAAGGAAATCACATCCTTAAAACCTTTAGTATTATTTCGATATTTTTTTAGATTGGATTAATGTTCCTTTGTCATTGAAGACATTCAAAATAGGGAAGAAAAGGGCGGTGTTTAGTCTTCGGAAGAGGGGAGGTTCCGTTATTCCCCCTAAGTATAAACAAAGGACTATTTCTGGAATCCGAGATTTTCCACCGGGTTGCGGACGCTCAACCGAGGAAAATCAACTGTTCGAAGTCGTTCGTACTCCCGAACCATTATTCGTTCGTGGGTTCGATTCGGTTAGCGAACCATCGATCGGGGAGAAATCGCAAGTAGAAATATTACGAAAATCCAAGGGTAAAATTCTAAATCGTTATGTTTAGATCGGTTTTATTAGATTATAGTGTTCTAATTATCATGATACGTTTAGGTGTTGAAGAGCGGGAAAGTATAGTTCTCTCCATAACCAGGTGTGTAACTTCACACTCATTTTCGGGTTAGATACCAAATCGTAAGTAACGTGATAAAACCGTAAAAATGGTAAAAGTGAAAATTTTGTGATATTAATACTTTTGAGTAGATGTATAAAAACGGTTAAAACCCAGAAATATGTGAAAAACTGTTAGATTGATAAATTGGGCCAAAATACTCTAGTTCGATAAATTGGGCCAAAATACTCTAGTTCGACAAATGGGCCAAAGCCCACTAAACTGCTAAATGGGCAAATTGCTAAACTATTTTTATGGGCCAAATGAAATGTTAATGATAACCCCACCGATGTTATGAATTAATTGAAAAATTGTTATATGACTATATTTTGTTATACACGCATGATTGCATGGGGTGGGGTATATGAAGAGAAGAATGGCCAGTTGCCAAAAATCTAGTTCGGTGGCCCTGCCACAAATTTGGCTCAATGCCTCTAGTTCGGTGGCCCTGCCACAAATTTGGCTCAATGCCTCTAGTTCGGTGGCCCTGCCACAAATTTGGCTTAATGCCTCTAGTTCGGTGACAATGTCACAATCTAGTTCAGTAGTGCACTACAATATTATTAAAGGCTTAAAGCCTATGATCGGTGTGTTTGTCGGGGTGGGTTGACTTGATCCCCACAGGTGTGTTGGTTGGTACGAGGGTGTTAGCGGATGGATATTAGGTTTGGTTTGGGAAATTCATTTCACATGCATTTTTAAATTATTTTATTTCATTTTATGATATATTGTTGAATTCTGTAATTGGGCTCAAGCCCAGCATAATATCTTGACGATCTGGCCCAATAATGGTGGTAAGTGAGTTGCACACTGAGTTCTTTGTAACTCACCCAATTTTATCAACCTTTTCAGGTAATGGAAATTGATGTGGACTTGGGCCGGAGATGACTTGGTGGAGGCCATACTACAAGCATGGGTTTTTTTTTTATAAACTATGAACTTTATTTTAAATTACTATTTTGGGTTTGATATAATAAGGCCTTTAATTTATGTTTTTATGGATTTTATTGTGTGGATGGATTTAATTTTATTTCAAATACTTAATATGGTTTTATCTTAAATATATTAAGTTTTCTTTAAAATATTGGTTTTACAACAATTTTTGGACACTTTAATTATTTTAAATTCTTTCAAAGTCTCTTTGAAACTATCTTAAGATTTTGACTTTTATATTTCAATGATAAGTTTTCAAATAAGTATTTTCTTAAGTCACAAATTTCAAATCCTCAAATTAAATTTTATTAAACTCTATTTTCAAAAAGTTTTGTAGCAAATTTTACTTTAATCACTCGAGAATAAACGAATGTATGTTTGGTGTGACAAACCAAATCTCGTCTAAACGCATAGACCGGGTTTGGGGTGTTTCATTTAATGGCATCAGAGCCCAGTTTCAAAACTCGGCTGTGGTTTGGGTCCAACAATGAAATCTGTTTGAAAAGCAATTTAAATTTCTAGACTTATGGTAGTATGGCACCATGAACATCCCGCGCCAAGTCAAGTAAGTATCTGTATATTGATTGTTTATTATTATGGTATGATTTTAAGAAACACTCTGGAACTTCTAGTTTTAGGTGTTGAAAACCGTAGAGATTGAGACAATAGGATATGGTTGCGAAAACAACTCTATCTATTTCATATCATAAAACATCGTTAATAAACAACTGAAATATTATTCTGATTCATAAAACTCTTAATCAGATTAAATCGAATTAGTCGCTATGAGCACTAGAGGACGTGGTCGTGGACGCGGTAGACGTGGCCGTGGTAGAGGACGAGGTGTTAGGGGCGCAACTGAAGCACCGGGTCATATGCCGGAAATGGATGCACCTGCGTCACTCGAGAGTGAGACGGGATCACATGACCATATGGATGAAGATAATGCAGTAACATGAGCTATGCTGCGAGTCCTTGAAAGGGTCGCTGGATCCAGAACTGGGCCAACAGCTCGTGGGTCAATATCGGAGCGACTGAAATCAAGTGGAGCTGAGGTTTTCAGAGGTGTCTTTGGTGTAGCTCCCAATGTCGCTGAATATTGGCTTGAGGCAGTGGAGCGAATTATGGACGATCTTGAGTGCACTGTGGAACAAAAACTAAGAGGAGCGGTATCTTTGTTAAGGAACGAAGCATACCAATGGTGGCTTACTGTCCGAGAAGGCACTGATGCTGCATTAGTCAATTGGGAATTCTTCAAAGCTTCCTTTCAAGGGAAATATGTGGGAACAAGCTATGTGGATGCCCGAAGGATGGAATTCTTGAACCTGGTGCAAGGAAATAAGACGGTGGCAGCATATGAGGCTGAGTTCTTACGTTTGAGTCGCTACGCTCGAACGATAGTGGCAACGGATCATGAGCGTTGTGTACGCTTTGAGGATGGTTTAAAAGATGAGTTGCGGGTTCTGATAGCCCCACAACAAGTTAGAACTTTTGCCACGCTGGTGAGAAGGCCAAGATAGCCGAAGAGGCTAAGAATTCGGAACGTCAGAATCGGGAGCAAGTTCGAAGCAAGAGAGATATGAAGTATTCGGGTTCTTCAAAAAGATTTATGAAGAGGCCTCGGACTGAGGAACCAGCTCAAGGAAGAACACCTGTAGCTGTTAATCAGAGTCGAGACTGTGCTGAATGTGGAAAAAGGCATTGGGGAGAATGTTGGAGGAAAACGGGTGCTTGCTATAAATGTGGATCGACGGATCATCAATATAGGAGTTGCCCTCGACGTATGGATACAACTCAAGAAGTTCGTACTACTGATGCACCACCGGCAAGAGGAGCTCAGCAACCACCGAGAGGTCGTGGACCAGGTCGTGGTGGTAATGGGGCTAGACGTGGTCAAGGTGCAGCGGGTCGAGGCAATGGTCCTAGAGGCAATACGGGTGTAAGACAGCCAGGATTGGTGTATGCAGTCAGACGTCGTGAGGATGGAAATGCACCTGATGTGATCACTGGTACGTTCTTCATTTCTGATGTACCCGTTATTGCCTTGATTGATATTGGTTCTACCCATTCGTACGTTGCTAGCACCATAACTGGGAACTTGAATTTAGAATCTGAAATTTCCGATAGTGAGATGAGGGTAATTAGTCCCTTAGGACAGTCGGTATTGGTTAATAAACTATTTAGGGACGTACTGTTAGAAATTCAAGGAGAAACATTCCTGGCAAATTTGATGGAATTGCCTTTTGGCGAATTCGATATCATTCTGGGCATGGATTGGTTGGTTAAGCACCGGGCGCAATTGGACTGTGCTGAAAAGCGGATGTCGATAAGAACTGTGGAGGATAAGGAGATAGTTATGATAAGCGAGCGGAGGAATTACTTGGCAAACGTGATTTCTGCGTTAAAGGCGGAGAAGTTGGTACGAAAAGGGTATGGAGCATTTTTAGCATTTATTAGTGCTTTAGATGCCAAAGAGTTATCAGTGGAAGATGTGAGAACAGTGAAGGAGTTCCCTGATGTTTTTCCCGAAGAACTTCCTGGTGTACCTCCAGATCGGGAAGTGGAATTTGGTATTGAGCTTTTGCCCGGAACTGCTCCAGTGTCCATTGCTCCTTATAGAATGGCACCGAAGGAGTTGTCGGAGCTTAAAGCTCAAGTTCAAGAACTGCTAGATCGGGGTTTTATTCGACCGAGTGTGTCTCCGTGGGGAGCACCGGTTTTGTTTGTTAAGAAGAAGGATGGGTCGATGCGTATGTGTATCGATTATAGGCAATTGAATAAGCTGACGATCAAGAATCGGTACCCTCTGCCGAGAATTGATGACCTGTTTGATCAATTGAAGAGAGCTTCAGTTTTCTCCAAAATTGATTTAAGGTCGGGTTATCACCAGCTCAAGATGAAAGAAACGGATATTCACAAGACAGCGTTCCGAACCCGTTACAGACACTATGAGTTTTTGGTGATGCCGTTTGGGTTGACTAATGCACCAGCTGCATTTATGGATATGATGAACCGGGTCTTTCAACCATTTTTAGACCGGTTTGTGGTGGTATTCATAGATGACATTCTGGTTTATTCAAGGAATGAAGAAGAGCATGACTCGCATTTGCGAATTGTATTGCAATTGCTTCGAGATAATCAATTGTATGCCAAATTCAGTAAATGTGAATTTTGGTTAAGAGAAGTGACTTTCTTGGGTCATGTGATATCAGCCGAAGAAATAAGGGTGGATCCTCGGAAGATTGAGGCTGTATTGGATTGGAAACCACCGAAGTCAGTGGCTGAAATTCGGAGTTTCTTGGGTTTGGCTGGTTATTATAGACGCTTTGTGGAGGGGTTTTCGTTGATTGCTGCACCCCTAACTAAGCTTTTGCGAAAGGGAGTACCGTTTATATGGGCTGATAAAGCAAGAAAGTTTCGAGAAATTGAAAAAGATTTTGACGGAAGCGCCGGTATTGATTCAACCTGAAGCTGGAAAGGAATTTACAGTTTATTGTGATGCGTCACATACGAGATTAGGTTGCGTATTGATGCAAAGTGGGAAAGTGGTAGCTTATGCTTCTCGTCAGTTGAGACCGCACGAAGTAAACTACCCTACTCATGACTTGGAGTTAGCAGCAGTGGTGTTTGCCTTAAAGATTTGGAGGCATTACCTATATGGTGAAAAGTCTATCATCTATACGGATCACAAGAGTCTTAAGTATCTTCTTACTCAGAAAGAATTAAACTTGAGACAACGAAGATGGGTGGAGCTGTTAAAGGACTATGATTTCTCAATCGAGTATCATCCTGGAAAGGCTAATGTGGTGGCGGACGCATTAAGTCGTAAGATGGTATCTGATTTGAGAGCTCTGTTTGCCCATTTGAGTTTGTATGAGGATGGTAGTTTGATAGCGGAACTTCAGGTGAAGCCTCTGTGGTTGGAGCAAATCAAGGAAAAGCAAATATTAGATGAGAAGTTGGGACCTTTACTTCAGCAAGTTAAAAATGGTGGATTAGAACTTTGGAATAAACCCGGAAGGTGTGTTGTGTTTCCGTGGAAGGGTCTGTATGCCTAAGGACTCAGATCTGAGGCAAATGTTTTTGAGGGAGGCGCATAGTAGCCCTTATGCTATGCACCCCGGAGGAAATAAGATGTATCGGGATCTTCGTGAACAGTATTGGTGGCCAGGGTTGAAATGTGAGATTTCAGAATTTGTGAGAAAATGTTTAACTTGTCAGCAAGTGAAGGCGGAGCATCAATTGCCGTCAGGTCTTTTGCAACCGGTAAAGATTCCTCTTTGGAAATGGGAGCGGATAACAATGGATTTTGTTAGTGGGTTACCCTTAACACCTACTAAGAAAAATTCTGTTTGGGTAATTGTTGATCGTTTGACGAAGACTGCTCATTTTCTACCAGTGCGTACGGATTATTCGTTACAGAAGTTGGCGAAGCTGTATGTATCTGAAATCGTGAGGTTGCATGGGGTACCCGTGTCGATTATATCGG
Source organism: Gossypium australe (assembly GCA_005393395.2). Taxonomy (NCBI): domain Eukaryota; kingdom Viridiplantae; phylum Streptophyta; class Magnoliopsida; order Malvales; family Malvaceae; genus Gossypium; species Gossypium australe. Next base: position 34,675,003 of record CM016617.1, read on the forward strand.
ATAGGGATCCTAGGTTTACATCTCGGTTTTGGAAAGCTTTGCATGAAGCTCTGGGAACAAAGCTAAACTTTAGTACAGCTTTTCATCCTCAGTCAGATGGGCAGTCGGAGAGAGTGATTCAAATTCTGGAAGACATGTTAAGAGGATGTGTAATCGACTTCAAAGGTAGTTGGGAGGATTTTCTACCGTTGGCAGAATTTGCGTATAACAACAGCTATCAGTCAAGTATTCAGATGGCACCCACGAGGCATTATATGGTCGTAGGTGTCGTTCTCCTATTTGTTGGACGGAGTTGGGCGATCGGCAGATGTTAGGTCCTGAGATGATTTCTGAAACGAAGAAAAAGTGAAAGCTATTCGAGCACGGTTAAAGGAAGCTTCGGATAGACAGAAGTCGTATGCGGATCTGAAGTAAGGATATTTAGTATGCCGTGGGGGATCAAGTTTTCTTGAAGGTCTCACCTTGGAAGAAGATTTTCAGATTCGGGAAGAAGGGCAAAGTTGAGTCCTAGGTACATTGGACCATACCGTGTGGTGAAGCGAGTTGGTCCAGTGGCCTATCAGATCGAATTACCTCTGGAACTGAGCCAAATTCATAATGTTTTCCATGTGTCCATGTTGAGGCGCTATAGATCGGATCCTTCGCACATAGTACCGGTAGAGGAAGTGGAGTTGAAGTCAGACTTGTCTTTTGAGGAGGAACCAGTGGAAATCCTAGACCGAGATGTTAAGGTGCTAAGAAAGAAAACCGTGCCGTTGGTCAAAGTGTTATGGCGTAACCATGGAGCGGAAGAAGCTACGTGGGAGCCTGAGGATGCAATTTGGCAACAATACCCTCACCTTTTTCAACCAGGTAAATTTCGAGGACGAAATTTTTTTAGGAGGGTAGAGTTGTAACACCCTAAAAATCCAAGTATTATATTGCATGATTTGGTGTTTAGATTATGAAGGAAAATTTTTTTTTTATTATTTATTTTAGTGCTTATTATAGCCCTGAAGAAGAATTAGAATTAATTGGGTATAGAATAATTTTTTTTTAGTTTTAAAATTTATGGAAGTGGAGCAAGTGGTATTGACACATAAGTTAATTAATGTGTCAAAGTGTAGCATAAGATGAGTATATAGCAAAGTGGTGTTGGCGCATGAGTTAGTGCATGAGGGAAAAGGTTCGAATCCCTTGTTTAGCATCTAGATGAATTTTATTTTTTATTTTCTGCACATGCATAGCAAGTGTCGCCAAGTGCATATATGGTAAGTGTTGACCATGTTATTTTTGGTTAGTATATCAAAGGATTAAGGAAATTGTTAACTTAAGGAAGGGAATCAAGAATTTAAGGAAAGGTATGAAGATATGGGGCAAGTATCAAGGAAATTATTATGGAAACAATATCATGGCCATTTGACCATGCATAGGGACGGCAATGGGACTAAAGGGGGAGCCGAATTTTTGGTGATAGTTTGGCTAGGAATTGAAGTTTCTTTTGATCATTCCTAGCAACTTTGTGCAAAATTTTGCATTCCTCTTCTCAACTTTTCCCTTTGGCCGAATTTGTGCATTTGGTAAAGCTCTAATCTTGTGACCATTTGGTCATTTTTGTTTATTGCTTTAGCATTTTGCTTTGTGCCTTTTCTTTGAGTGCCGAAAATCACCTATACCAAAAGCCATTCTTTTCTTTTCTTCTCCCCATTGTCGAATATACATCTTCTCAAAATTCATCTCTTTCTTTTCTTTTCTCTTCCATTCTCTTTGAAAACCGAATCATCATCATCTTTTCTTCCATCTTTTATCTCTTTCTTTTATTTCTTTTCAATCAAAATTTTCCCCATTAAACTCTCTAATGGCCGAATGCTAATGTGCCTATAGCCGATTTTATTTTCTCTTTTCTTTGATTCTTAATAGCCGAAATCTTCATCAATCACAAACACCATTCTCAATCCTTTCTTTTCGACCGTGGAAAATAGGTAAGGGATTCTTTTTCATTTTCGATTGGTTAATAGTGTTATGGCCGAATTTTGATGGTGTCATGAAGGACCATTTGGATCGAAATACACGTTCGTTCTATTAATGTTTTATTCGTTATAATATAGTGCAATAACGGAAGATCGGAACTCAAGTGTTCGAGAGAATCGTAGAAACGTTGGAATCGATTTATTGTGGTAAGGAAATCACATCCTTAAAACCTTTAGTATTATTTCGATATTTTTTTAGATTGGATTAATGTTCCTTTGTCATTGAAGACATTCAAAATAGGGAAGAAAAGGGCGGTGTTTAGTCTTCGGAAGAGGGGAGGTTCTGTTATTCCCCCTAAGTATAAACAAAGGACTATTTCTGGAATCCGAGATTTTCCACCGGGTTGCGGACGCTCAACCGAGGAAAATCAACTGATTGAAGTCGTTCGTACTCCCGAACCATTATTCGTTCGTGGGTTAGATTCGGTTAGCGAACCATCGATCGGGGAGAAATCGCAAGTAGAAATATTACGAAAATCCGAGGGTAAAATTCTAAATCATTATGTTTAGATCGGTTTTATTAGATTATAGTGTTCTAATTATCATGATACGTTTAGGTGTTGAAGAGCGAGAAAGTATAGTTCTCTCCATAACCAGGTGTGTAACTTCACACTCATTTTCGGGTTAGATACCAAATCGTAAGTAACGTGATAAAACCGTAAAAATGGTAAAAGCGGAAATTTTGTGATATTAATACTTTTGAGTAGATGTATAAAAACGGTTAAAACCCAGAAATATGTGAAAAACTCTAGTTCGATAAATTGGGCCAAAATACTCTAGTTCGATAAATTGGGCCAAAATACTCTAGTTCGACAAATGGGCCAAAGCCCACTAAACTGCTAAATGGGCAAATTGCTAAACTATTTTTATGGGCCAAATGAAATGTTTAATGATAAACCCACCGATGTTATGGATTAATTGAAAAATTGTTATATGACTATATTTTGTTATACACGCATGATTGCATGGGGTGGGGTATATGAAGAGAAGAATAGCCAGTTGCCAAAAATCTAGTTCGGTGGCCCTGCCACAAATTTGGCTCAATGCCTCTAGTTCGGTGGCCCTGCCACAAATTTGGCTTAATGCCTCTAGTTCGGTGACAATGTCACAATCTAGTTCGGTAGTGCACTACAATATTATTAAAGGCTTAAAGCCTATGATCGGTGTGTTTGGCGGGGTGGGTTGACTTGATCCCCACAGGTGTTGGTTGGTACGGGGGTGTTAGCGGATGGATATTAGGTTTGGTTTGGGAAATTCATTTTACATGCATTTTTAAATTATTTTATTTCATTTTATGATATATTGTTGAATTCTGTAATTGGGCTCAAGCCCAGCATAATATCTTGACGATCTGGCCCAATAATGGTGGTAAGTGAGTTGCACACTGAGTTCTTTGTAACTCACCCAATTTTATCAACCTTTTCAGGTAATGGAAATTGATGTGGACTTGGGCCGGAGATGACTTCGTGGAGGCCATACTACAAGCATGGGTTTTTTTTAAACTATGAACTTTATTTTAAATTACTATTTTGGGTTTGATGTAATAAGGCCTTTAATTTATGTTTTTATGGATTATTGTGTGGATGGATTTAAATTTTATTTCAAATACTTAATATGGTTTTATCTTAAATATATTAAGTTTTCTTTAAAATATTGGTTTTACAACAATTTTTGGACACTTTAATTATTTTAAATTCTTTCAATGTCTCTTTGAAACTATCTTAAGATTTTGAATTTTATATTTCAATGATAAGTTTTCAAATAAGTATTTTCTTAAGTCACAAATTTCAAATCCTCGAATTAAATTTTATTAAACTCTATTTTCAAAAAGTTTTGTAGCAAATTTTACTTTAATCACTCGAGAATAAACGAATGTATGTTTGGTGTGACAAACCAAATCTCGTCTAAACGCATAGACCGGGTTTGGGGTGTTACATTTAATGGTATCAGAGCCCAGTTTCAAAACTCGGTTGTGGTTTGGGTTCAACAATGAAATCTGTTTTGAAAAGCAATTTAAATTTCTAAACTTATGGTAGTATGGCACCATGAACATCCCGCGCCAAGTCAAGTAAGTATCTGTATATTGATTGTTATTATTATTATGATATGATTGTAAGAAACACTCTGGAACTTCTAGTTTTAGGTGTTGAAAACCGTAGAGATTGAGACAATAGGATATGGTTGCGAAAACAACTCTATCTCTTTCATATCATAAAACATCGTTAATAAACAACTGAAATATTATTCTGATTCATAAAACTCTTAATCAGATTAAATCGAATTAGTCGCTATGAGCACTAGAGGACGTGGTCGTGGATGCGGTAGACGTGGCCGTGGTAGAGGACGAGGTGTTAGGGGCGCAACTGAAGCACCGGGTCATATGCAGGAAATGGATGCACCTGCGTCACTCGAGAGTGAGACGGGATCACATGACCATATGGATGAAGATAATGCTGTAACATGAGCTATGCTGCGAGTCCTTGAAAGGGTCGCTGGATCCAGAACTGGGCCAACAGCTCGTGGGTCGATATCGGAGCGACTGAAATCAAGTGGAGCTGAGGTTTTCAGACGTGTCTCTGGTGTAGCTCGCAATGTTAGCTGAATATTGGCTTGAGGCAGTGGAGTGAATTATGGACGATCTTGAGTGCACTGTGGAACAAAAACTAAGAGGAGCGGTATCTTTGTTAAGGGACGAAGCATACCAATGGTGGCTTACTGTCCGAGAAGGCACTGATGCTGCATTAGTTAATTGGGAATTCTTCAAAGCTTCCTTTCAAGGGAAATATGTGGGAACAAGCTATGTGGATGCCCGAAGGAAGGAATTCTTGAACCTGGTGCAAGGAAATAAGACGGTGGCAGCATATGAGGCTAAGTTCTTACGTTTGAGTCGCTACGCTTGAACGATAGTGGCAACGGATCATGAGCATTGTGTACGCTTTGAGGATGGTTTAAAAGATGAGTTGCGGGTTCTGATAGCCCCACAACAAGTTAGAACTTTTGCCACGCTGGTGGAGAAGGCCAAGATAGCCGAAGAGGCTAAGAATTCAGAACGTCAGAATCGGGAGCAAGTTCGAAGCAAGAGAGATATGAAGTATTCGGGTTCTTCAAAAAGATTTATGAAGAGGCCTCGGAATGAGGAACCAGCTCAAGGAAGAACACCTGTAGCTGTTAATCAGAGTCGAGACTGTGCTAATGTGGAAAAAGGCATTCGGGAGAATGTTGGAGGAAAACGGGTGCTTGCTATAAATGTGGATCGACGGATCATCAATATAGGAGTTGCCCTCGACGTATGGATACAACTCAAGAAGTTAGTACTACTGATGCACCACCGGCAAGAGGAGCTCAGCAACCACCGAGAGGTCGTGGACCAGGTCGTGGTGGTAATGGGGCTGGACGTGGTCAAGGTGCAGCGGGTCGAGGCAATGGTCCTAGAGGCAACACGGATGCAAGACAGCCAGGATTGGTGTATGCAGTCAGACGTCGTGATGATGGAAATGCACCTGATGTGATAACTGGTACGTTCTTCATTTCTGATGTACCCGTTATTGCCTTGATTGATATTGGTTCTACCCATTCGTACGTTGCTAGCACCATAACTGGGAACTTGAATTTAGAATCTGAAATTTCCGATAGTGAGATGAGGGTAATTAGTCCCTTAGGACAGTCGGTATTGGTTAATAAACTATTTAGAGACGTACCCTTAGAAATTCAAGGAGAAACATTCCTAGCAAATTTGATGGAATTGCCTTTTGGCGAATTCGATATCATTCTGGGCATGGATTGGTTAGTTAAGCACCAGGCGCAATTGGACTGTGCTGAAAAGCGGATGTCGATAAGAACTGTGGAGGATAAGGAGATAGTTATGATAGGCGAGCGCAGGAATTACTTGGAAAACATGATATCTGCGTTAAAGGCGGAGAAGTTGGTACGAAAAGGGTATGGAGCATGTTTAGCATTTATTAGTGCTTTAGATGCCAAAGAGTTATCAGTGGAAGATGTGAGAACGGTGAAGGAGTTCCCTGATGTTTTTCCCGAAGAACTTCCTGGTGTACCTCCAGATCGGGAAGTGGAATTTGGTATTGAGCTTTTGACCGGAACAGCTCCAGTGTCCATTGCTCCTTATAGAATGGCACCGAATGAGTTGTCGGAGCTTAAAGCTCAAGTTCAAGAACTGCTAGATCGGGGTTTTATTCGACCGAGTGTGTCTCCGTGGGGAGCACCGGTTTTGTTTGTTAAGAAGAAGGATGGGTCGATGCGTATGTGTATCGATTATAGGCAATTGAATAAGCTGACGATCAAGAATCGGTACCCTCTGCCGAGAATTGATGACCTGTTTGATCAATTGAAGAGAGCTTCAGTTTTCTCCAAAATTGATTTAAGGTCGGGTTATCACCAGCTCAATGTGAAATAAACAGATATTCACAAGACAGCGTTCCGAACCCGTTACGGACACTATGAGTTTTTGGTGATGCCGTTTGGGTTGACTAATGCACCAGCTGCATTTATGGATATGATGAATCGGGTCTTTCAACCATTTTAGACCGGTTTGTGGTGGTATTCATAGATGACATTCTGGTTTATTCAAGGAATGAAGAAGAGCATGACTCGCATTTGCGAATTGTATTGCAATTGCTTCGAGATAATCAATTGTATGCCAAATTCAGTAAATGTGAATTTTGGTTAAGAGAAGTGACTTTCTTGGGTCATGTGATATCAGCCGAAGGAATAAGGGTGGATCCTCGGAATATTGAGGCTGTATTGGATTGGAAGCCACCGAAGTCAGTGGCTATAATTCGGAGTTTCTTGGGTTTGGCTGGTTATTATAGACGCTTTGTGGAGGGGTTTTCGTTGATTGCTGCACCCCTAACTAAGCTTTTGCGAAAGAGAGTACCGTTTATATGGGCTGATTAACAGCAAGAAAGTTTCGAGAAATTGAAGAAGATTTTGACGGAAGCGCCGGTATTGATTCAACCTGAAGCTGGAAAGGAATTTACAGTTTGTTGTGATGCGTCACATACGGGATTAGGTTGCGTATTGATGCAAAGTGGGAAAGTGGTAGCTTATGCTTCTCGTCAGTTGAGACCGCACGAAGTAAACTACCCTACTCATGACTTGGAGTTAGCAGCAGTGGTGTTTGCCTTAAAGATTTGGAGGCATTACCTATATGGTGAAAAGTCTATCATCTATACGGATCACAAGAGTCTTAAGTATCTTCTTACTCAGAAAGAATTAAACTTGAGACAACGAAGATGGGTGGAGTTAAAGGACTATGATTTCTCAATCGAGTATCATCCTGGAAAGGCTAATGTGGTGGCGGACGCATCTAGTCGTAAGATGGTATCTGATTTGAGAGCTCTGTTTGCCCATTTGAGTTTGTATGAGGATGGTAGTTTGATAGCGGAACTTCAGGTGAAGCCTCTGTGGTTGGAGAAAATCAAGGAAAAGCAAATATTAGATGAGAAGTTGGGACCTTTACTTCAGCAAGTTAAAAATGGTGGATTAGAGGACTTCGGAATAAACCCGGAAGGTGTGTTGTGTTTCCGTGGAAGGGTCTGTATGCCTAAGGACTCAGATCTGAGGCAAATGTTTTTGAGGGAGGCGCATAGTAGCCCTTATGCTATGCACCCCGGAGGAAATAAGATGTATCGGGATCTTCGTGAACAGTATTGGTGGCCAGGGTTGAAACATGATATTTCAGAATTTGTGAGAAAATGTTTAACTTGTCAGCAAGTGAAGGCGGAGCATCAATTGCCGTCAGGTCTTTTGCAACCGGTAAAGATTCCTCTTTGGAAATGGGAGCGGATAACAATGGATTTTGTTAGTGGGTTACCCTTAACACCTACTAAGAAAAATTCTGTTTGGGTAATTGTTGATCGTTTGACGAAGACTGCTCATTTTCTACCAGTGCGTACGGATTATTCGTTACAGAAGTTGGCGAAGCTGTATGTATCTGAAATCGTGAGGTTGCATGGGGTACCCGTGTCGATTATATCAGATAGGGATCCTAGGTTTACATCCCGGTTTTGGAAAGCTTTGCATGAAGCTCTGGGAACAAAGCTAAACTTTAGTACGGCTTTTCATCCTCAATAAGATGGGCAGTCGGAGAGAGTGATTCAGATTCTGGAAGACATGTTAAGAGGATGTGTAATCGACTTCAAAGGTAGTTGGGAGGATTTTCTACCGTTGGCAGAATTTGCGTATAACAACAGCTATCAGTCAAGTATTCAGATGGCACCCTACGAGGCATTATATGGTCGTAGGTGTCGTTCTCCTATTTGTTGGACGGAGTAGGGCGATCGGCAGATGTTTGGTCCTGAGATGATTTCTGAAACGGAAGAAAAAGTGAAAGCTATTCGAGCACGGTTAAAGGAAGCTTCGGGTAGACAGAAGTCGTATGCGGATCTGAAGCGTAAGGATATCGAGTATGCCGTGGGGGATCAAGTTTTCTTGAAGGTCTCACCTTGGAAGAAGATTTTTAGATTCGGGAAGAAGGGCAAATTGAGTCCTAGATACATTGGACCATACCGTGTGGTGAAGCGAGTTGGTCCAGTGGCCTATCAGATCAAATTACCTCTGAACTGAGCCAAATTCATAATGTTTTCCATGTGTCCATGTTGAGGCGCTATAGATCGGATCCTTCGCACATAGTACCGGTAGAGGAAGTGGAGTTGAAGTCAGACTTGTCTTTTGAGGAGGAACTAGTGGAAATCCTAGACCGAGATGTTAAGGTGCTAAGAAAGAAAACCGTGCCGTTGGTCAAAGTGTTATGGCGTAACCATGGAGCGGAAGAAGCTACGTGGGAGCCTGAGGATGCAATTCGGCAACAATACCCTCACCTTTTCAACCAGGTAAATTTCGAGGACGAAATTTTTTTAGGAGGGTAGAGTTGTAACACCCTAAAATCCAAGTATTATATTGCATGATTTGGTGTTTAGATTATGAAGGAAATTTTTTGTTTATTATTTATTTTTATTATAGCCCTGAAGAAGAATTAGAATTAATTGGGTATAGAATAATTTTTTAGTTTTAAAATTTATGGAAGTGGAGCAAGTGGTATTGACACATAAGTTAATTAATGTGTCAAAGTGTATCATAAGATGAGTATATGGCAAAGAGGTGTTGGCGCATGAGTAGTGCATGAGGGAAAAGGTTCGAATCCCTTGTTTAGCATCTAGATGAATTTTATTTTTTATTTTCTGCACATGCATAGCAAGTGTCGGCCAAGTGCATATATGGTAAGTGTTGACCATGTTATTTTGGTTAGTATATCAAAGGATTAAGGAAATTGTTAACTTAAGGAAGGGAATCAAGAATTTAAGGAAAGGTATGAAGATATGGGGCAAGTAAAGGAAATTATTATGGAATCAATTTCATGGCCAATTTGACCATGCATAGGGACGGCAATTGGGACTAAAGGGG